>VWZZ01003345.1:133519-147245 GCA_013399095.1 Psophia crepitans
CTGGAGCACAGGTCTTATGAGGAGCGGCTGAAGGAACTGGGCTTGTTTAGTCTGGAGAAGAGGAGGCTGAGGGAAGACCTTATTGCCCTCTACAACTACCTGAAAGGGAGTTATGGTGAGCTGGGGGTTGGCCTCTTCTCACAGATAACTAGTGACAGGACTAGGGGGAACAGCTGCAAGTTGTGCCAGGGGAGATTTAGGTCGGAGATGAGGAGAAATTTCTTCACTGAAAGGGTGGTTGGGCATTGGAATGGGTTGCCCAGGGAGGTGGTGGAGTCACTGTCCCTGCGGGTATTTAAGGAAAGGTTAGAGGCAGTACTGAAGCACATGGTTTAGTGGTTAATAGGTGTGTGTGTGGGGGTCGGTTGGACTAGGTGATCCTTGAGGTCTCTTCCAACCTTAATGATTCTATTCTATTCTATTCTATTCTATCACATGACATCACCTATCCTGACTGTGTCCCATCCCAGCTTCTACTGAAATTAACCCTATTCTAGCAAAACCTAGAACAGTAAACCTCATCTCTAGCAATGTTAGAGCATGCCAGACATGAGGTCTCATTATATCTCATTCCCAGAATCCAGCAGCAGTTGGCATACCTTGCTGCAGTCTAAGCCTCAGATGACAGATGTCATTGTGGAATGGTTCCAGACACATCTCTCCAGTCCAGTATCTCTACTCCTTGTCAGACCTTTCTTCATTGATTTCCATTCTTCACTTAGCAAACACCCTGCGACACTGCTTCCATTTGATTTTCCAGTGAATTCTCAGTTCTGTAATACTTAATTGGTCTGGCTTCTTAAGTATATGTTTCCAAAGTATTTTTAAAAAGAAAGAAAAAAAAAAGCCTTCAGGATATCTCTCTGAAGAACCTCTTCTCAACCTGATTGATGAAGGATTTTTTCTTCGTCCTCACCTCTCATTTCAGATGCCTGTTCATTGATCCATATTCCCACTGGACCGTGTGCTTGCAGACATTCTTCACCTTGATCTCACCAAATTTTTCCTTATGTAGCGAAGTTTCACCTGGGAGCCATGATTTATAAATCTCTTTCCTTTTCTAGTGAAGATGATAAGCTTTTGCCATGTTGATGACTATACATTTTATCTCAAGCAACAGTTGTTTGGCCAACTTTCTTCCTTCTATCAGTTGCCTATGGGCCCCCGTGATGTACCTTAGCTGGTAGATAGATATCAACACCTGCTGTGTTATTCTCACCCACCAGAGACAAAGATTTAAACAATAACTTTGCATCTGGTTATCCAAAATATTAGCACCTGCTAAAAGTAAAGATATCAGATTTGTTTCTTTATAAAACAAGGGTTTTTTCAATATCATGGGGAAAAAAATAAGTATGGTAGCAGCACTCTTTGCAAGATCTACACTCTAATAAACTAATTATTTATTAGTTAACAAGCTTCAGTCACAAACTAACCTAAAAAAATTCCTTTTTTGTGAAAACTGTCAGTTTCCCTTCTCCCTCATCCATTCTGGGCTGAAGTGCAGTAGCAGTTCCACCCAGTTTCAGTGCTGGATATGAAAAAGAAGCATCGGCCCTTTAAAGTAACTAGAAACTCTGTTGTGCTAGGCAAGAGATCACTGATCTCAGAAAATTTTAACTACAATACAAGTAACTGTGGACAGCATGATGGGATCGTAAATACATGCTGCTCTGGAGACCTGCAATAGCAAAGCACAGATTCAAGGGGATGCTAAAGCCACCAAGCCCATCACCCACAAGCGTCCTGTGCTCTCTGCCGGCAGGAGCACTCCATAGCAACCCTGCGGAGATGTGACAGAAGGAGTACAAAACACGTCAGAGGTGCTGGGTATGTACATGTGCTGAGATCCTGTGCTTACAGCCAGGAGTTTGAAATGAGAGCCGCTCTTAGTTGTCCGCACAGGAGTGTGCATGGTGGTCAGTGCCATGATTTACTGCCATTCTCAACTATGTCCTATGCTTTGCATATAAGCTAAAAGCACTAGGCTTCCTACAGTAGGAAGGAGTTAATTTTTAGAAGAGTTGGAAGGTGCTATGCCACTGTCTGCAATGTGTTCCTTGAGGATCTTCTGTCTAAGGCCTGAATAGGTTCAGCCTTCAAGGAAGAGGACATCATGGGAGATGACAGGGAGAACATTTCTCATATTGCACCTGCTAAGCCAAAACCCTTGGCACAAGAATAATGCAGATGTTCTCATGATAGCTGATGTTCTGTGAACAGAAGCAAAAGCTCTGAGAGTTCTTTGGGATCCACAAACCTTGGGGTTTTAAGTAGGTATTGTCAGTGTTTTACACAGATCATTGAAATGCATCCACAACCAAAGCGAGACTTAACAGTTTCCCATTAAGTTAATAAACATCAAACATATGTGGGATGCATTTTTCATAGAAAAATAAGGAAGAAAAAGTTGTCCTGCTGTCTTTGTCCTCTCAGATTGAAGCTGGACAGAAACCAGAATAACTTGAAAGTGGGCTAATAAATCCTGGAGATCTATTTAAACAATCAGTTGAGACTGCGCTGTAGGGTACCAGGGTTAATCAGCCTAAAGCATTTTAAAATTATTTCTCCATTCTTAACCTCAGTTTTCTTTTTAATCCCTTGATCCTCATTACTTAGCTTGGCTTGTATGCACTGCTGCTCACAGTGAAACAAACCAATGTGTTGATGATGAGATGGAAATATTAGTCCCAGCAACTGAACCCTGCCAATTGAACCCCTGACTTCAGCAGGATGTAGCTGCAGAGGAGAGTGCTGCTGGACTGCTCGGAAACACTCCAATATTTATCTTTGTTTTTAATTCATGCAGGTCAATTATAAGCGAATTTACTCCAGCCATAATGAGTGTGTCCCTAGAGAACAATTTGATATGGTGTATAAATGTTACAAAAATACATCTTTCAAATGCAGTTGTTAAAAAAAAAAGATAGGTTTGCATTGTATCTGAAAAACAAGTGTGTTTTTCATAAAAGCAAGTCTCTGCCTTGCATTGAGCTACTCCTCCCTTTTCTCCTGAACAGACCACTTTCCAAAACAATCCACTTCTTTCATGAGATTTTTTCTAACTGAGGGGATTCCTAAAATGCTTATTCCAAAACAATAGGATTTCAAGAAATAAGTCATAAAAACCTGGAAGAAATCACTGTTGCAGTAAAGCAGATGTAAACCCGATTAGCACACATCTCCCCATCAAGCTGACAAGTTGATACTGACTTAAACAGCAATTGAATTGCAAATGTGTTGCAAAATTTTCTTTCTTTCCTTGATTTTCTCTTTATTTCATTGAGGACAGTAGCAACTGGCTTTCCAGTGTTACATGTAATTTCTCTAACACCCAACAGAAACCACTGTTGAATGCATCACTGTAAAAATCTACCTTTATATTGAGCCATTCAAAGTTATACCAAAGGGAAAAATGCCTCCCTGGGGAAAAAAAAAAAACAAACCCAAACAACTGATTTCTAGCCACTAGGTTCCACTGAAAAATGACTAAATAAAATAGATTCTTCTAACAAGGAGAACAAGTGCCATTAGTGAAATCAATGAGTTCTAAGGAATATGAACAACCACATTACTTAAAATATCTATGTTGATAAACATTACAAAACTGAAGTGATTTGAGCAAGAAGGTCGCTAAAGATCTCAGCAGTTAGCAATACCTGGGATTGTTGTTGTTCTGATATGAGAGCAAAAAAAAGAGCATACAAAATACATTTGCAAGTTTTTAAGTGTTTTTTATTGTGATTGGGAAGAATATTGACAACTAGGACACTGGAAGAAAATAGCAAGTAATGATCAGTGGCTGTCCTTCCTTGCTGGTATGAATAAGGAATGTGCGCATAAAGTAGGAAGGTGCTGGATGAAAGATGTCAAACGAGCACTGGTGTTGCCACACTCTGAAAGAAAAGTGAAAAAGGAAAGAAAAAAAAAGAAATCACATGAAAAGCAGTGATTGTCTGGACATGCACACGAAGACAAAGTTACCAGATGAGGATTTACAGGGGAAGGAGCGAGCAGCTTTTCATTCTGATGTGAAGTCCCACATGCAGCAGGAGCAACCATGTTGCAGACCAGCTCTGCTCAAACAAGCATCTGCATCCAGCCTTGGTAACACGTTTCTTGTCATAGTTTAAAAGTGCCTCTAAGAGCAGCTTAATAGAAAGCTCAAAACATATCAGCGGTCTGATTTATCACTCCTAGTTTTTTCTATCAGCACTCACCTAAGAGGAGACAAAGACATTGAGCAGCTGTTCCTGGGGCATTTTCACAGCATCATGGTTCATGCTAAGACAGCTGTGATGGTGTATGCTCTGCCACGTGTTATCTGCCAAACCCAGGAGGGTTTTATGCTAACCTCTGATGTTTCTCACTCAGAGCTGCAGAGCACCCCTTTCAAACATATGCTGTCTCACTGAAGGTATGATTCCCTGTGTATTTTACTCAATGGTACCGCTGCCTTAAGGAGCTTTCACCTCTTATTCTCCATCACAGTGCACTGCCTCTTTTTTGTGCCAATAATCACAGAATCAGACTCATAAAATCATAGAAAATCTCAAGTTGGAAGGGACCCATAAGGATCACTGAGTCTAACTCCCTGTTCCTCACAGGACTTCCTAAGACTAAACCATAGGACTAAGAACATCATTCAGATGCTTCTTGAACTCTGATGAGTTTGGTGCTGTGACCACTTTCACTGGTCACCAGAGATAGGAGATCAGCACCTCCTCCGCTGTTCCCCTTGAGGAAGTTGTAGGCTGTGATAACGTCACCTCTCAGCCTTCTCTTCTCTAAACTGAACAAATCAAGTGGCCTCCAACACTCCTTATAAATCTTTCCCTTGAGACCTTTCATCTTGGTCGCTGTCCTCTGGACACATTCTAATGGTTTTGTGTCCTTATATTGAGGTGCCCAAAACTGCACGCTGTACTTGAGGTGGGTCCTCACCAATACAATGCAGAGTGGGACAGTCGCCTCCCTTGACTAGCTAACTATGCTGTGCTTGATGCACCCCAGGACTCGGTTACCCCTTTCGGCTCCCAGGACACAGTGTTGTCTCATATTCCATATGCCATCAACCCAAACCCCCAGATCTCTTTCCACAGGGCTGCTCTCCAGCTTCTCGTCCCCCGATTTGTATATAAAACCAGGTTTAACCCACCCCAGGTGGAGAATCCAGCACTTGCTCTTGTTCTAAATTTCATGTGGTTGGGGATTGACCAGCTCTCTAGCTTATTCGGATTTCTCTGTAAGGACTCTCTACCCTCACAGGAGTCCACAGCTCCTCCTAGTTTAGTATGGTAGACAAGCTTACCTAATGTACACTCGATTCCTCTGTCCATATAATTTATAAAAAAATAAAGAGCACTGGTCCTAAAACTGAGTCCTAAGGAACCCCACTGGTGACTGGTCACCAGCCTGATGTAACCCCATTTACTATAAATCTTTGAGCCTAACCTGTCAGACAGTTGCTCATCCAATAGTCACTTTTACATCCAGTTTGGTCTCATATGAGTTTAATATCAGTGAGGAGCATTAAGTTAACCAGAGTGATGCCTGATATGACCAGAGTAAGCCACCAAAATGAAGGCAGGTGGCTCTAGGATTGTCGCAGACTTTCTGTGTGCCTCTGTGGAGCAGTGGTTCTGGAATCTAAACAGAACTGATGAAGGGTTCAAATGGTCCATGACCACATTGCTAATAATGTGAGGATAAACTTTCATCTGCTCAGATTGAGACGACCACTTGTCTTACTGACCTTTGATTCTCAAATGCAGAGTGAAGTCCTTAATGATACAAAGTCAGAGACAGAATTTATAATTTTTTTGAAAGTAGTTGTGAAAAAATCTCAAAAATAGAATAATTTAGGGTAAGTTTCACTTTTACTAGTCTGCTACTCCCAGAGTTTGTTCTTCTCTGCTAAAGCTATTGCACATCCTTTGGCAGCAGCTGCTAACTGATGCAAATGAATCACCTCTTCATGACCATCGTTAGCCAGGAGAGCTCTTCTTTACACGTCAAAACGGTGGAGAGTACTTGACAGTGTTCACTGAACTACTTGTATCTGTTGATCTTAGTAATCACAAGAAGTTACTGTTTGAAAATCAAGCTGTAATTGACTTGCCTAAAGTCAAACAGAGTCAGAAAAAAAGGCCTCCAAATGCACGGTGCTCTTTCCTTGGGCTAACATCTTACAGGTAGAGAAATATATACACTGCATTCCCTTTTGTATCTGTAAGGATGACAGCAAGACCTTCAGCAATGCAAAGTACAGAGTGGATCTTTTTCTTGGTATGCAACGATATACACTGGGAAGTCACTGCTTGTTCATAAGAACAGGAGAAGTGGCCGGGGGAAAAAAATTAACGATCCCACACCCTCTTTCATTGTGTCTGGGACAGCAGCTCAGTGCCTGTAGCCCAGGGACATCTAACATTGCATGAAGTAGTACAAATGTCAGAACAGGTTCCTTTCCTGGTTTCTTGACTGGATCTTGCATCCCATCTGGAGCTCCGTGTTTCCTTAGCTACTCAGCCAGCCATGCTTCAGACAGCAAATTAAAAGCTGCTCAGTGCCTATAACCACAATGGAGATCTATGATGGAGCTGCAACTTTCAAAGCAAAGAATAATAAAAACAAGCACACCATTTTTTTCAGACACACTAGTGTAAAAGAAGTATAATTTCAGTAAAGTCATAATTTCATATGGCCATCCCTTGGTCTAGTGCAAACTGTAGCTCCTCGTGTCCAAAGAAGGTACACCCATTTGTCTCAGCCAGAAATCCAGCCCAAGAAACTTTCTGTCACTGAAAGTGCAAGTCCAGATCTATCACTGAAACCCAGGGAGTTATTCCAAGTTCACATCAGCAGAAGAGAGATCAGAATCTGACCCAAATCCTAATTGATTTTTGGAGTCTCTGTGTCTGGCCATCAAGAAACGCCTGCCGGATGCTAACTCTGCAGTCTGCAGGCAGAACACAAGGAGACTAGTGAGGAAACAGGCATGGGTGGTACTTTCTAATGTGGAGTTGTTGAGTAATGAGTACCAAGTGCTGTGCATGTTAGGCACAGAGAAATGGAACACTGCAAAATTAAATCACTCGCTTTACCAGAGACTATATCCCATAGGATGGTTTGTAAGAATTTGTTTGCTGTTACATATTAATGTAGGTGTCCTGGTACTACCCAGGCGGGTGGCAGTGAAGAGTCACCTCTGTTCTCTTGCTGCCCAGCAACTCCACTAGACAGACCTGTGGTGTCTGTACTCTCTTCGGAATGTTTCTTGTCTCTGTAGGCATCTTCACATTGCACAGGAGAGAATGGTGATGCTGAAACTAGCACTGAAAGAGTAGAAATGTCCGTGAAACGCTACTGGAACATAATGGAGATAATATCCCAAACCCCAGAGCAGTACAGCAGCACTGGCACAATTTTGTATGTGAGCTAATGATGGCTTTCACCAACACTTGTCATCTTAGCTGCAACATTGTGCTGACCCAGCTGACCTGCTTCTAGATGGGGAGTGAGCGCCAGCACTGTGAGCTTCAGCATGGCTGTGCCATCCTCTGTGGCATGGTATAGAGTACCTGAAATCATGTCTTTAGCACCAGGATTGAGTTCATGTCTTGCCACGAGGAATTCTGTTACAGATGAATGTTGGCAAGAGAAATATTGTTAGTGAACCCAGAAAAAGCTAATTCCCATAAGAAGCCAGTAATGCAATCCAGTCCAAGTATTTACGTTATTTCCTCTGTCACACAGTGGCTAAGAGCTAATTTGTCTGCAACTCAGTTTTGTGTAGTTATCCTGAAAGTTCACGTTTGTCAGTGCTTCCAAAGAAACTGATTATTTTTATGTACAAAGTGGGTAAAGAATTCCAGAAATACAATATGCAACATCCTTCTGAAACTCATTTGGAGTTATACTGACAGCTGAGTTGGGAAATTTTTCAGAGGAGGACTTTTACTTTTTCTTTCTTGTAAACTGATAGAAATAAAAACTTATTATAAAGTGTTGTCTGCCACATTACTGGGCAGGGAAGGAAAAAGAGGGTTCCAAGCTGTGCACCCTTCCTCCCTCCTTCTAAAATTCATTTTGCATGAAGCTCTTATAGGATAAATATGTAAAATGCCTAAGAGAACTTAGGCTTAGAAGACCAAAAGTTAAAACCACCTTCCTAATGCAATGCTCCAACCAACATACTGCAGTCCTTTCCTGTATTGTCTTCACTCCCTTTCTGCACCAATGAATCACAATTTTATTGCAATACCGTTCCCAGGTTAGGGTAAGGGAGCAACTCACGCACAAACCCTGGCACAGCTATTTACCTCTCCTTGCCAAGAGCAGCCCAGAGCTTGCTGGCTTGTGTACAGTTATGGAAGGTGGAAAACACAGCTTTGAAGGCCATGAAGATGAGGCCAGGCGGAGCTGCACTCTGATCTAGCAATGGTAGTGGCACTGCGATGAGAACAGACATGAGCATGAGACATGACCATGTCAGGCATAAGCATGTGAGACATGCCAGGCAATGCCGTGAGCATGACGCCTTGCTCAGACCTAGACATGTGCAGACCAAGTCTAATGTGTTGGGTTTGTCATTTGGCCTCAGCAAAGAAAGGCCTGAGGGAGGACTGGGCTCAGGTTAGAAGCCAAGCTGAAGAGCATCCAGGCGTGGACACTGATTCCAAAGCCACAAGGAACTGATGAACAGACCTCTGACGAACAGCAAGGTGATTAGGAAGTTTAAACATTCTCAGGGTCATATGGTATTCAGCAGTAGCATGGTACATACATTATTTTGTTTAAACCTTTTGGTAAGTCCTTGCATCTACGCTGCAAGGAGGGAAGGAGACCCTTGTGTTTATTCTCTGACAGTATTCAGTCTTAATACAGTGAAGAGTGAAACGAAAGTGTTGGAGACTTAGACAATATTGAAAAAACAAAATGACAGTTTATTTTCAGGGTTCATCTTTGCTTACAGTGACAATTTGCATGTCTCCAGCCCAGTTACCTCTGTGTTATCACATCTGTCAGCAAAGCTGGAAACAGCTCTTGCCAGCAACATACACATATATGGGAGCTTCTTGACCCTGCTCTTCAGAGGCCTCCTATACACTTTACTTTTAAGCTGCTCTACCCAATGCCAGCCTATATGTCTCCACAAGTGGACTCAGTCAGTGTGTTTCAGATGGGAAATGTTTAATTATATAAAGAAGTTCCCGACTTTCATGGCCAGAAGATTAGTAGTGAAAGAGTCAGTAGAAGGATAACAAGAAAGCTTGTTCTCCCAAGCAATCAAGATCTAAATTTTTCAAAAGCTGTTGTTAAAAAAAAAAAAAAATAAATAAAGAGCAAGTAGTAGAAAATTAGATGTATAGTATGATGGTAGGATAGACACTGTATTATTCCACCCAGTCCTGTGGGTGGTGGTAGTGTTGTGCAATAGGACCACAAGAATTTTGTACAGCATAAAAATGAATGTGACAAGGCAAGTTGATGTGATTCAACCTTTGGCCCCAGGGTTCAGTATTTGGTGGAAGAAGCACCATGCAGTTCTTTATCTCTCTGGAAGTGCCATCATCCATTCTCTTCAGTGCACTATGAGATTTGTAATACAAGATCACGATGAGAGCATCTCACTCCCCTCTCGATACCTTACGGCAGTCAGAAATGTTTGCTCCAGCAATAGAGCCTCAGGGATTATCACTTATCCCTCACATCCTGTACTCCAAACTGTGCTGGGTAATGTAAACACACCTGGGTCCCAGCTCCTCCATGGTGCTGAAACTATGCGGTCAGCATCACTGCAGTACAGTGAGAAGGACTGAGGAAAAGGCCAGCAGGGGTGGCAAAAGGAAATCACTCACCCAGACAAGACTCTCACCCAACCTGCCCAGCTCCAGGAACACAAAGATCCAATACCTGTGGGAAAGGAAACTGTCACAAGAATAGGAACAATCTCACCATCAGGACAAGTAATCAGCACTTCTTATTCACTTTATTATGAAGGCTGCACATCCTAAATTTTAGATCTCGCTCCCATGAGAAGAAAACTTTTAAAGGGTGTGACATTTGTTACATGTTTGTCTTTAGACAGCTGCAGTGCAGGGCCACCCCTGATGTATCCAAGGACTTTTTAAATTTAATATTTCCAGTAATGGGCAGTTTATGCTTTGTTGGGAAAGACCTGACCTACTTCATATCACTACCATGATATGCCTTTCATCAGTCACCAGTCTCTGAGCCAAAAGATACTACTTATGCTTTTTCATGATTTATGGCCAGACACTCCTGTAGGAAAAATAAAAAAAATAAAAAAATTAAAAAAAACCCCACCGTTCAAGCCAAAGGGACAAGCAAAACTATGAAAACACCAAGAAATACATTCAAGATTTTCTTTTTTTTTTCATTTTTTCTTATTTTCTTTCTTGGGAAAGATGTGGAATGTGTTACATTCCAGTCACAACCTCCACAATATAAAAATTAGGAAGTGAATCAATACTAACTCCACAGAAGAATAGTAATCCTTCCCAAAGGAAAAAAATCCCTCGTTTGTCTTACACTGGTCCTGACCACCACTTGACAACAGAGAGCTCTCAAAATCCACAGTAAGCAAGAATCTATGTTATCTTCAATAATGTTTTCAGGAGAGAACCCTTGCCAATTAAATAATTTCAAATCAATGAAGGTCATATAAAATTGTCCCCTCAACGAAGCCATAACTGTATATGTCAAATGCAGATATCAAAGCTAAATAATTGACAGAGGAGCCCTTGCCTTGCATGAACAGGACAAGAGGAAATGGCCTCAAGTTGTGCCAGGGGAGGTTCAGGTTGGAGATTAGGAGAAATTTCTTCTCGGAAAGGGTGGTCGGGCATTGGAAGGGGTTGCCCAGGGAGGTGGTGGAGTCACCGTCCCTGGGGGTGTTTAAAGAAAGGTTGGATGTGGTACTTCGGGACACGGTTTAGTGGGTAATAGGTGGTAGGGGGACAGTTGGACTAGATGATCCTGGAGGTCTCTTCCAACCTTAATGATTCCATGATTCCATGAATAAGCAACAACCCTTTCCCTAAACTGAAACTTCTGAAGGCAGTTAACAAAAAGACCTACCAAAAGTATTCGTTGTTCTTATAACTGATATAAGGATAAAAGTCTCTTCAGGAGCTCAGCCTGGCATTTCCAGTTATCAGATACCAACTCTGATGGTGGGAATCAAAGTGAGTTTGGGAGCCCTCTGACAAGGGCAATAGGCAGGAGAGAAAGAGAGCACATGCGCGCGCACAAAGGTGCCATTGGGTTGACAACTAGGGTATCACCTCAGGAGCTAGAAATGTGTCTCCACAAAGAACAGTGAAGGATGAAGAGTTCAATATGTCGTTTCTACTCACTTTCCAAACAGGTTTTTTTTTTTTTCTCTGTAGAAGCAAGCTGAAAGTCTTTCCAAAGTGTTTTTGATTGTTCGGTGTCTTTCTTGTATTCAGCAGCCTTTAATACACCTTTTAAGAATGATATCATGGGAGGTTTTATTCCTAAAAGTCTTTGCCAAAATCGGCCTTGTGTCTTACAACCCTGGATTATACACCAAGCAGTGCTCAGCCTGCTGAGAGAGTGAGCTGTGAGCCACATCAGTGGCCTTTACAATGGCAGGCACCCATTGCTGCTTCCCAAAATCCTCTGGTCACAGGAGCATGGCAGAGGCCATAGGATGGGGTATGGGGTGCAGAAAACCTCAGGCAGTAATAAAGAGCAATGCACCAGTGGCAGGACCACTCACCCACCTCACAGTCTGCTCACACACCAATTTGGGGGAGCCCCACTGTGCTGCTTTTGGCTGGCATAGAGTTAATTTTCTTCATAGCAGCTGGTATGGGGCTGTGTTCTGGATTTGTGCTGGAAGCAGCGCTGATAACACAGGGATGTTTTAGCTATTGCTGAGCAATAGCTCAGAGCCAAGGCCTCTTCTGCTCCTCACACCACCCCACCAGCGAGTGGGCTGGGGTCGCACAAGCAGTTGGGAGGGGACACAGCCGGGACAGCTGACCCCAAGTGACCAAAGGGATATTCCATACCACATGACATCATGCTCAGCCTTTAAAGCTCGGGGAAGAAGGAAGAGAGGGACATGCATAGTGTTTGTCTTCCCAAGTGACCGTTACACGTGACGGAGCCCTGCTGTCCTGGGGATGGCTGAACCCCTGCCTGCCATGGGCAGTGGGGAATGAATTCCTTGTTTTGCTTTGCTTGCTTGCAGCTTTTGCTTTACTCATTAAATTGTTTTTCTCTCAGGGCATGAGTTTTCCCACTTTACCCTTCTAATTCTCTCCCCCATCCCACCAGGGCAGGGTGAGTGAGCGAGTGGCTGCGTGGTGCATAGTTGCTGGTTGGGGTTAAACCACAACACTCACGCAGGGCAGGCAGGGTGACGCCAGGACCCTGTCCATCCCGTGCATGTACTGTGTCTCCAGGGCATGTGGCAGCAGTTGACCTACAAGGCAAGGGGGTTATACCTGATGTGTGCAGGTGAGCTGCAGCACACGCGCAGTGAAGGTACAGACTTATGGGAGGGCTGGTGACATCGTCTTGCCTGCTACGGGAGGCAGCTCTGCAGCATGGAAATTTGGACACATTCTTAAAGGGTGTAAATTGCAGTCAGGTTATTCTCTACAAAACCACCCTACAGAAATCCACTTTCTGGAGTCTGTCCCTTGAGCCTGACCAACTTCAAAACTGAGCTCTTCAACACTGGACAGCTCACCTGCCCCTGCAAGGACCCTCTCTTGACACTTTCCAGGGTGGAATTATGTGGTGGGTTGACCCTGGCTGGACAACAGCTTCCTACCAAAGCTGCTCTGTCACTGCCCTCCTCAGCTGCACAGAGGATAGGAAATATAACAAAAGGCTCATGGGTCGAGATCAGGACAGGGAGAGATCACTCACGAGTTACCGTCATGGGTAAAACAGACTCAACTTGGAAAAATTAATTTAATTTATTACCAATCAAATCATAGTAGAGTAATAAGAAATAAACCCAAATCTTAAAACAGCTCCCCCTACCCCTTCATTCTTCCCAGGCTCAACATTTCTCTCCCTCCTCCTCCCCAGCGGCACAGGGGGACAGGGAATGGAGGTTGTGGTCAGTTGTTCACACGGTGTCTCCACCGCTCCTTCCTCCTCAGGGGAAGGACTCCTCCCACTCTTCCCCTGCTCCAGTGTGGGGTCCCTCTCACAGGAGACAGTCCTCCACCAACTTCTCCAGCGTGAGTCCTTCCCACAGGCTGCAGTTCTTCATGAACTGCTCCAGTGTGAGTCACTCTGACAAGGTTCAGTCCTTCAGGAACAGACTGCTCCAGCGTGGGGTCCTCCACAGGCTGCAGGTAGAATCTCTGTTGCCCCATCATCCTCCATGGGCTGCAGGAGGAGAGCCTGCCTCACCATGGGCTTCTCCATAGGTCATAGGGGAATCTCTGCACTGGCACCTGGAGCACTTCCTCCCCCTCCTTCTTCACCGACCTTGGTGTCTGCAAAGTTCCTCACATCTTCTCACTCCTCTTTCTGGCTGCAAAAACTGCCACTAGTTTTTTGGGTTGGTTTTTTTGTTTGTTTTTTTTTTTTTCTTTCTCAACTCTGTTCTCCCAGAGGCGCTACCACTGTTGCTGGTGGGCTCGGCCTTGACCAGCGCCGGGTCCATCTTGGAGCCAGCTGGCATTGGCTCTGTCAGACATGGGGGAAA
>VWZZ01003345.1:147280-206097 GCA_013399095.1 Psophia crepitans
GGGTTGGTTTTTTTGTTTGTTTTTTTTTTTTCTTTCTCAACTCTGTTCTCCCAGAGGCGCTACCACTGTTGCTGGTGGGCTCGGCCTTGACCAGCGCCGGGTCCATCTTGGAGCCAGCTGGCATTGGCTCTGTCAGACATGGGGGAAACTTCTAGCAGCTTCTTGCAGAAGCCACCACCCCTGTGGCCCCTCCACTACCAAAACTTTGCCACGAAAACCCAAAACACATTAAAACCACCAAAGGGTGGGTGTCCATATGTGAGTGAGACATCTCCACTTCCTCTAGGGTCAGAGCACAGCTGTGGCTTAGCCCACACCTGGATGTCTAAGGCCACTTGAGAAGTCAGAGTATCCTACTGGCGTCCATCTCCTTCTACAGAAGGAAATAGGTTGCATCTGCCAGTACCTTGCAGATGTCCACCATACCCTGGAGCATCCTAAAAAGCCCTTGTGTAGGCTGCTGTCAATGGAGTACAGAGCAATTCACCTCACCCAGTACAGGAAATCTTAAGCAAAATACTCCGTAGTTTTGAGACCACACATAGATTATTTATTTGTACATGAAGGCTGCAACTTCTTCTAAAAAGCTTTTTCCTCTTCCTTGAGGTAGATATTTATGCTATTTTCAGCACAAATAAAGTAATGCTAGGATTTGTTCACATGGAAATCCCTGACATCTTGATGCAGTTGACTTCACTAAGTGGCTCCTCAGTTAATCAAGCTTTGCTCTTTCAAAACCAGGCACTTTATTTACAGACCTGCCTTTGCTTATTCATCCATTTCCTATAGACTGAACCCATTAGTGATCATACAGATCAATATTATTTTCTTCAGCCAGCTCATCTGTAGCATTAAAATAATTAAAAATTGCAAAAGCTCTTTGTGATTAACTTGTCCATTGTCTTCCCATTCATATCTGGAAGTGAGAGCCGTGCATAGGGATCCAGTTCTGGTTAGCTGTTAGTCTCCAAAATATGACAGTGATCTCTGTCAACAGAAACCCAAACAATCTCCTTTCAGTCCAGAGGGGGGAGATTAAAATCTCCTTAACTAGCATTTCTCGAAGCATTTTCCCCCAAAACAAATGTGCTGAAGGCACAACAACACTTTGCATTTCTGGTCCCTAACAAACAATGCCAAGTCCTTTCCTCAAATACAAGAGCTGTTGCTTCACTTTTGACACTGACAGAACAATTAAATTCTCCTTGTGGCTTCTTCATAGGAAAATATCAAACCTCAAGATACTTGTTCCCTGTATCCTCTGAAGCATTTGTTTCAAGTAAGGCTAAAAGAATATGTGTTATTACTAAATACAATAATGGAGGGGAAAAAAGCAAACTCACAAAACAAACAAACAAACAAACAAAAAAAGCTTTCTGTGTTGGACAATGCAACACAATGATCAAGAAATGATCAAACCAATGACAAAGACAATTTTCTATAACATTCAGGATCAGAAAATAAGGAATGAAAAGCTAGAAAATTGGAACATACTTTAACAAAGAAATTTGGAATAAACATTTAATTTAGTATTTCTCCCTTGTGTTTTTTCCCCTTTTCTATCTCCTTTTTTTCTTTTAAATTCTTACATTATTTTTTACTCAAAAGTCTAGTAGGTCTTATTCATTTCAAGTGCATTTTCACAGACAGCTTATTGAAAACTGGTTTATAGTATATTTTGTTCTGAATGGTACAAATCAATTATGTGTGAAAAACAGGTAACACTTGACATAACACAATTACTAGATGTCCACATTTTCTCAACATGCTCAGAAAGGCTCTGTTTATTCACACCACTGTGATTCAATATAGCTTGCCTCATCAATGCAACAACCCAGCAGCTAGTGGTACCTCATCTCTTATTCCCTCCTCATCCCAGAACAGAGTCCAGGATCAGAAAGCACTTGCTCTGACCGGTCTTTCCTGGCTGACCCTGGCACTGTCAACCTTTCATGCAGCTCCCTGTGGTTCACAATTTGTCCTTGAAATACCTGCTGGACTTCGTCAGGAGGACATCCCTGCCTCACGCACCTTCAGCTCCCTGCTGCTTTCCCACAGCATGCTGAGACATCTGCTTTCTACGTTTCATACCTGAAAACAAGAAGGCATAAACACCATTCCCAGAAAACCCTATGTGTTTTCTGTGTGCCAGACCTCTTGTGAGATCCTATGGAGTAAGAAAAAGTGGATTTACATGCCTCAAGATAGGTAAGAGATATCTCATAACTGATCCTCTCTACTGTTGCAGACATTCCTAAATATTAAAATACGTTTTCTCTCATCTGCTGCCTTTACTTCATCTTGCATGGGCAATGCAGTCTCTTGATTTGTGGTTTTACACACATTAACACTAAACAAGCAGCAGTAAGCAGATGTCCTCTGCTGAGTGCTCCCTGTCATAAAACGTTCTAAGTTAGCAGACGCAATATGCTATTTCCACAGGGCTAATTATAATAGGTCAAAGGAAAACTTCCTCTAAGCAACTGTAATTTCTAAGGAAATCTTTCTCACTCCATGAAACTGGAGATGACTCATAGCATGACAAATTTGGAAGAACTATTAAAGGTTTCATTCCCACTTTTCACCAATAATTTAAACCTGCCATCCAGTTTCTAAAAATATTAATAATTTATCTAACTTTTCCTTGGAAGTACTTTGCTAAAAATTAGAAACTTATTCCCATCCTTTAGGGAATGGTAGATATTCAAAATGCTGAAAAGTTTTTAATTAGCAAGCTTTTGCCTTAATGTCAAAGGAATTGTACTATTGCTAGAACAACCTTGATCTAATAGAATCATAGAATCATTTTGCTTAGGAAAAAACCTTTAAAATTACCAAGTTCAACTGTTAACCTAACACTGCCAAGTCCACCACTAAACCATGTCCCTGAGCATGACATCTACATGTCTTTTAAACACCTCCAGGGACACTGACTTCCCTGGGCAGCCTGTTCTAGGGACTGACAACCTTTTCAGAGGAGAAATATTTCCTAATATCCAATCTAAACCTCCCCAACACAATTTGAGGTCATTTCCTCTTGTTCTATCGCTTGTTACTTAGGAGAAAAGATCAACACCCACCTCACCACAACCTCCTTTCAGGTACTTGGAGACAGTGACCAGGTCTCCCTGCAGCCTCCTCTTCTCCAGGCCAAACAACCCCAGTTCCCTCAGCTGCTCCTCATAAGACCCTTCACAGCTTCGTTGCCCTTCTCTGGACATGCTCCAGCACCTCAATGTCTTTGTTGTAGTCAAGGGCTCAAAACTGAACACAGTACTCGAGGTGCGGCCTCACCAGTGCCAAGTGAGGCATTATGCACAAACAAGTTCAATGGGACTAATCATGTGCTTAAGATAAACCTATCTCTAAGTGCTATTTACAGGTAAGAGCACATTTTTTCTGGTCCATTTCCCAAGTTTTTTTAAATACAACATAACACAGCAGCATAAAGAAGCAATATTCCGACTGCTGATACTTTAAATAAAAGAAAGAAACGTCAATTCCATGTGATCAGGTTTATAAAGAAAAATATTCAGAAGCTGCTCACAGAGGAACAAGCCTGACAAAGAGGAAATAGGAGAAATGAAATGAGCAGAATAAAACTGAGACTTTCAAAGGAGTTGTACAACTTCATTGCCTCACATAAGATGAAATCTCCTACTATTGGGAAAATTCACCCAGGCTTTCCCTCCATGGGCGTACAAATGGGAGAGCAATACAGCTGATCTCTGGCTGCAAAAACAATAAAACTAAGGAGGTGATAGAAAGCAGACGGGATATGAAAAGAGAGTTGGTCTGTGGCAGCTTTATTCCCTGTGAATGTCTGTGAGGTTTTGAATCACAGCTGTGGAAACAAGCTGCTGAAATTCCTCCCCCAGCCCTCCTGGTAATTTTGTGATTTAAGTGTAAATGCTCTGGAAGTCAGGATTAACAGCACACTGCTGACTGTCTTTTGTGTGCGGAGGATGCTAGTGGGAGAGAAACTGTGACTTAAAGCTATGTTGTCATGCAGCTAAGGAGCTGAGGAAAAGAGCCAGGCAAACAATCCCCAGACTGTTTTTTCCTGAGCAGATGATCCACTTTGTCTGGGCTTTAGAGCAAAAGTGAGGCCATTGATTAAACATTTTTAACATCATGAATTAAAATAGATTAAGGACTC
The DNA here is from genome assembly GCA_013399095.1 of Psophia crepitans. Lineage (NCBI taxonomy): Eukaryota > Metazoa > Chordata > Aves > Gruiformes > Psophiidae > Psophia > Psophia crepitans. The sequence goes on from VWZZ01003345.1 coordinate 151,440, forward strand.
TGTGTCGTAGTGCTCTGTCTAAATCAGAACAAAATATTTGCTATTAAAGGGAAGATGAAAATGTGCTTATATTTTAATAATAGTCAATCTGGAAAAAAATAATTTAAACAGTTCAGTGTGTTCATGGCACAATAACAAACACCTCCTGCACAGGTCTCCTCGGACCCCGGAGTAGGAAGAGAGTATTCACTCTGTAAGAAAAAAATAATGTAGCACATTATAAAACTACTTTGGTGACAGAAAGCAGTGAAAATCCAAGGGTTAACACCACCTCTGCTGCTTATTATCAAAGCATTATTATTCTGAAGTTACTGCACTACGCTCTGTGCTCTTCTTTTCGCTAGTGGAGAATGGAGAGGTACTTTGCTGCTGTGAAATAAAAGTCTTTTTAACTTTACCCTGGACTGTGCAGTTGAACATTCCTGAAAGGTCCCCTGAGTCTGCCTGAAGCCTGTTGCAGAATTGAATTCCTCTTTACTCCTCACACAGAGTCCACTGTTTTGAGGTGCCTTTTTCATTTTTTTATTTCTAAGGGACACTGGTTTGCGCCAGTAGATGCTGGTCCACTATTATCCCACTAAGAAAGACACTCGGACCCATTAAAGTAACATTTAAAATGGTTTTTATTACTGCCAACTATAAAGAAAGAGAGTATAGTATAGACCATATCATGTCCCTTTAGATGCTAGGAACCCTGAGTTGTGCAGGATTGAACAGGCTCTGATCTGCATGTAGCACATTGTGCAGACCCCATCCATGAAGGATTTGCCCCATTGGGATCATTCGAGCTATTATAGGGTTTTCTCACAAGAATACAATGGTACTCATCATTTCTACTGTCAAACGGAGAAGATGTCTGCAGGAGAACCTGTTGCTGCACTTTTAGATAAAGGCAATGCCACGCCAGTACCGAGTGGGAGCTTCCTTGCAGGCTCCTCCAAAACCCAATAGCTGCCAGGTTTGTCCAGTGCCAAGGGAGATGCCCTGCATGGCACAGGCCTGAAGGCAACGCTGTACGCGCAGCGCAGCACAGACCTGCACATACACAGGTTCACTGTTACATGGACCACTGACTCCTTGATGAGCAACAGTCTTCCCATTAGGATCACTGCAGATACCTGATGCTCACCTACCTTGTAGGAGCCAAACAGGCCAAAGGCCTACAGATGCTATAGGGTACATAGAAATAGATTGATTAGATAGATAGATAGATAGATAGATAGATAGATAGATAGATAGATAGATAGATAGATAGATGGATGGATGGATGGATGGATGGATGGATGGATGGATGGATGTTCTTGCAGGCTTTCAGGGAGACATCCTGTTAGGCAGCTGTGCCAGGTGGATGAGATCTCCTTCTGGAGGTTTTCAACATTATCTACCTCTCTAAATATCTACCTCTCTAAATACTCAACGTATGTACTTATTTTAGGATGACTGCTTTGTTTCGTACTAAAATGTAAGCACAAGTTTGTAACCCAAGTTAGGCAGAATACATCCTACTGTCTTTTCTTACCTTCCCCAAATTCACATTGTCTTGGATTGCTTGACTTTTCCCATGGCTATATCTTGAAAACCTATTATCTTCAATCCTTAAGAAGAATTTTTCCTAAGCCATTTCCCCTCATCCACATATAGAAAAGTCTCGTATGACTTCAGTAACACTCCTGGCTCTGGCTCTCTGTCCTACAGGGTGGGATAGGGAAGGAAGAGCAGGGAGAAGCAGTGCTGAAGTTCAGGTGTAACTACCTTGTGAACTATGAATGCAGAGGAGAGAGAGGAGCCTAAGGGCTCAAACAGATCAGCTGAACAGGTTTAAGTTGTGGCAGCTCAAGAAAATGGTGCCTTTTTCTGCCCACCTCACCATCATGCCAGAAGCTGTAGCAGGTGCAGAAGGAAATAACCACTGAATGCTCAGTCCCTGCCATTCAAAAATTAGGTTTTAGCCGAAACCGTAAGACTTCCGCTGTCTCTGACATACTTTCAAGCACTACTGGAGGTTATATAGAGTGCTTTAAAATGGCAAAAGTTCCCCTGGAGAAAAGGTAGGGTAATTTTTTTATTTTTGAGTGTCATTAGTTCCTTGCAGATTTTATAGCCAGCCATTCCAGCTTGGAAGTGCTTCTAGTGGAAGGGTCAGAAAGATAATTACAAAATCTGTAAGGTTTTTTTTGTAAACCCTGTCCTCTTCCCCTATCTAAAAAAGTGAACTATCAAAAAGTGAACACATGACCTAAAGAAATTATTTTTATACTCTCTCTATTTTTGATAACAGTTCAATTACATCAACTGAGGTAAAGCTCTGAGGACTTTTTAGTCACAGTTGTAGCCAGCAGCATGCAATCATGATTCCATTTCTGGGTATGACTGTTTTAGAGCACTGATCTCCTCAACTCACTAAGAGGCATGGAACAAACAACACAGGACCAATTTATATCAGCTTGCTAAGAAAAAGGCTTATTTCTTTATAGTTTATCATAATCTGTTGCCTGAACACTGGCAAGGGACCGAGTTTTGATATACGGCGGTCTTTTATGCTGTCATATTTGAACATAGATAAAGAAATGGAAAGGAGAGCAAGAAGGAAACTCCTAAAGGATGGTGTGCTTGGTCCTCCTTTTGAAAACATTCTCTGGCAGCAACGCAAGAAGATCCTGTGCTGGGATCACCACCTGCGGACTCTGACTCATTCATCATAGCCAAAAAAGTCAAAGGGAGGTCAGGGGGAGAAAGAGTCAACCTTCATCAGAGCCAGTTGCAGAAAGACCTCTCATACCCTACTGCAAGCAAACATCTGAAACAGTAAAAAAAGGTCATAAACAGTACAACACCCAGAGACACGTTGTGTTCGCTGGTTCCCTGGCATGTCTAGGGAAACTCTACCTATAAGGGGCTCCTGCGAAAGACACCTGGCCCATGCCGGTGTGGGACTCAGATGTTCCTGTGTCGTGAGGTCAGAGAGGCTGTGGAAGGCAGACCTGAGCGTAGCCAGCCTCTGCCAGGAATTTCCGTGGGGTTTGGAAAAGGCCTATGGCTTTGGAGGTAAAGCTAAAAAAAATAAATTGTCTCAATAGAAATGAATTCTGCACAAATGCCTCACTGCCCAGCCTGGACACTTGCCAGCTATGCAAATAACAACTGGGAAAGGAAACCCTCCACCTGCAAACTAGGCAGCAAATTAGAGATGTCAAGCTAAGGGGGACACCGGTGCTTACAGAAAGTGGTTTCTGCTGGACTACTGGGCACATGACAAATAATCCAGCACACTGAAAGGACAGAGACTTGAGACAGAACAGTACACAGAGCTCAAAAACAGAGTCCAGAAAAAAAAAACCCAATAGCTTTACATACTGTGGCAAACAGCACAAACCAGGAATGGCTCAGCCACTGCAGAAACAGGAGGAAAAATCGCAGAAGATTACATTGCTTGCAAGAATTTGCCAATGCCATCAGCAGAAGAAAAGACTGGAAAAATCTTTCCTAGTGAAAAAAAGAGTAAATTACAGGTGAGGAGCAACAAAGATAACCACCATTTTACCCTGGGCAGACATACATCAGTCAGTCAGGCAAGAGAAACAGGAAAATGAACAGAGAAAGGCAGGGTAAAAGCAGAAGGTTTAGATGCAAAACTCAAGACCTAAAGTATCTGTTTTGCCTCACTAAAGGAATGTGGGTATTATATAAGAGAGCAAATAGCAAATTAGAATAAATACTATGTCTAATAATATCACTGAAGTGCTAAAAGTATGTTTGCTTTTATTGCTGCCTAGAGGGAGTATTAGGGATGGAGCCAGCATATTTAAGCAAGAGCTTGACACCTCTTCAAGGTACGGAAGCTCCCAAGAGAATACACCATAGAACAGAATAACCTGGTAGCCCCTTGCAGGTAATGACAAGAGGAAAAGCAAGCACTAAAAGAAGAGTTGAATAAGCTGATCCCTCCAGAAATCAAGAAGCAAAAGAGCCCACAGGGTTTGTATTCTTCCATAGTCACTGTAGGAAATAAATATATGAAGCCTATTATATAGTATAGACAGTAAATTATAGAAAAAGACCGTGTTTTCCACCAAAGCAATAAATGTTTGGATATTTGAATTTTTAAATTGTTATTGATAGGAAACGTTTCCATGTTTAATCAGTTGAAAAGGTTCTAGGAGGTACCCATAAAAACCACTGATCTTGTACAGTGAGAATACCTTTTGAGATATACCCTTTCTGTAGATTGTACCTGAGTAATTAAAAAGTTTCCCTGGAAAATATGAGCAGTCTTCTAGAGTAGATAGTAAGTACTGTACACAAAAGCATGACTAAGGCTCTGCATTGCTTTCAGAGGACATATGCCACTTTGATATCCTGTCATCTTAAAGAAATCAAAATCTATAGAAATGAAGGCAGAATGAGTAATACGTGGCTTATTGCTCACTCTCTATGGGTTGGAAACCATTGCTTGAGAGCAGTGTTGTTCAGATGAGGAGCTGAGGTGGTATATAAGATATGAGAGTGATGTGACTGGTCTGTGAAATAAATTCAAACAAAAGCATAAACCATATTCTCCCCATACAAAAATGCAAAGTGGAAACCAATACACCCAATAAATTACCATTAAAAATACATCCTATTTTTCAGCTGATCGTAAATTAACACCAGTATAGTGTACAAGACAGCTGGCAGAACTCTTTCTAAGAAAAAAAGGCTGCATCTTATTAAAAAAAAATATTAACACATCTCTAGACTATTTGAATGTAGTGAAGCAGCACAAAGTACAGAGGTGTATGAGGGACACTTCAGATTTAAAATAAAATTTGTGTTGTCTTGAGATTCTTATAAAGAAATACAAATAGCATCATTCTGATTCTGCCTGAGTCCTTGACTGAAAAGGGAACAACTTGACAGGACCCTAAAGCTTGTGAAGAAAATAAATGTGAATGCGAAAGCTGTTAAAAGTTCACGAAAGGAGCCAAGACAGGACATTCCCTGTGCCACAGGGCTGCACACTTCTCTGACTTACGAGGGGTTAAAAAACCTCTCCTCAGTGTTCTGTGATTATAAAATCATAAAATCAGAGGCTAAATTAACCATTAAGCGTGGTGAATCAGCCTTTCCTTCCCTTAGTAATGTCATGTTCAATATCAGTTGCTTACAGCGGTAGCAACAACAGACCTGTACGATGGAGCTCCCCAACTTGTCACACAAAGGCTGATCTTCATCTCAGCGCTAGTTTTTCCCCAAATATTTGAGCTTCACATCTCACAAGACTATGATCTTCTCATCTGAGAATGACGCTGATGGCCTCACACACACACAAACAAATATATTCTAACAAAACCTTGTAGAATCTGCTATAGTGTTTTAATTTATTCAGTTAGCATATTTATTTCTATTTTAAGGATAACAAAGGCTCCGGGGGGAAGAGTTCATGTGCACTGATGTGCCTTAAAACAGCATAGATTTTGTCTCCAACTGGCCATCCACACACCATGGTGCTTAGCAACACTCACATGAAACACCACTTGGCCAAAACATTAAGGAATCTCTGCTTTAAAAAATAGCAATAAAATAGATAAAAATTTCATTCACTCTATCTTCCAATAGAGAGATATAAAAACAACATCTAAGTATATAAGGAGTTATAATCCCTTGACAGCTAACCTTTGCAGCTACTCTAATTGCTGAAGATTTCTATGGATAATCTCTACAGATGTTAACTGCTTTTTATTAATGTTTTGAAAACAGAAAATATTATTGATTTCTTATTAAAGTATGCATTACTTTAGTAGTCAGGCCACAGTCCTGACTATTATTTTTGCACTGGTTAGTTATGTGGTATTTAATCCTCAAGTTCAGTAATCGATCTCTTATTGCATGTGCAATATCCAAATATTTTGGATATTTGTCCATATTTGCATTTTTTATGTTCTCGGATTCAAGGAAACAGCAAAGATAGAGACGTTGTCTGAATAAAGCTGAGGATACCTGTTAACAGGCTTTTGGATGTGATCCGTAAATGATGCCATGACCCAGGAAAATAATGAATTTTCATTCTGAACATTACTAGAGCAATACTAAAGCTAGTACTCTGATGACACACTAATTGGGATAACAGGTGACTGAGTCCTCAGAAGAAAATTAACCTTCTTCCTAGGTAATTCTTTCCCCTTTTCAGCTGGACCCCATTTCCCAGACTATTACGGAGCACTTATTCAGGCCTATCTTCTCCTATAAACAGCACAGAATGGGCATGCATGGTCCGTTAAATGTAATACATCAACACTGAACACTTGGAAGTGCTGCTAAGCTCCCAAGCTCTCTAGGCATGCCTAATCTCATAACAGGAGAGAAACAGATGCTTCTCTTCCTGTTCAACCTCCAACACTCCTTGCACCGATAAGAAACTTGGATACATTCCCCCAGTAAGAGCTGCAAGGTCTTCCAGCAGATGCGTGTGGGTGTGAACTATGCTATGTAGGTTTCTGCTTAAAGTCTGTGTGTGTTTCTGCTTAAAGTGTGCTGTTTGTGCTCAGATTGGAAGGATGATAGAGAAAAGTTGAATCTAGTTCCAGGTTTGATTTCAGCAAAAGGAAACCACAAAAAGCACATTTTAATTACAAGTCCGGCGTGGTTTTATGGACAGTGGGAATATTCTTCAATATTACGGATGTGAATATAGCTGACAGCAAAATTAAAAAAAAAAAAGAGGTCAACACTGGATAGACCTTTAGCTGCTAAATATTTTTATAATCTGTGCATTCAGCATGCCTTCATTTAATAAAATCTGCAATGTAAAAAAGAAAAGGCAATTAAAAGCGAAGTAAAACTAACTCAAAGATGGCCAAAATCCATCTGTGGCTATATCTTCATCTACTCTCCAGAAAAGTTCAGAGCAACTAGTGAAAAATGACTGCTCATGATAAGAAGAATAGAAAGTCCGATTAGTGTATGTATGTCACACTGTTTGGCAGGTCCTTGGCAACCTGGAGACATGATGCACCTAGTCAATGCAATGTGCTGTTCACTGAAAACAATGAAAGCGTTGCAAAAGTTGGAACCAGGTGTCATAACCAAGGAGCAGAATAGCTCCTCTACTGCTCTAAAAGTACGTAACACCTGCAAGCCCACATCATGTTCACAGCAGAACACTTTCAGTGCCAGCATTTGTAATATGAATGTCCATAATCATAGGCAGAGCCAACAAGTAGGGATGATATTTTTTTTTACTAGTCTGCAGTAGAGCATGAAAAGAAATTTTGATCCCTTGGAAATCACTTCTCTAAATACGAGTAGGATCAAATAATGACACCTTCCATTTTTGCCTGCCTACACCAGAGTTCATCCAGAGTAAAACAGAACTGAGCACCAAACCTCAAGAGACCTTGAAATTATTATTTCCTTTAGGATATCATGTATCCCAGAGATAGTTTCAAAACATTGCTCTTTGAACTTTAAAAAAAAAAGATTGCTAAAGCTAGTTCTTGGAAACTGATAAACCAGAGAACCCTAGAGCCTACATCTGCTGTCTGTACAAATCAGGAATTACTGAAACTGAGATCATCAGACTCTCAGAGGTGAACGAGAGCATATGTTGTCCATTCTCCCTCTCTTCTTTCCCTAAATGAAAACTTATACTGAGGGTAAGGGAACGCATATAAAACCAAACTTGTTCATAATGATTTTTCAAGTAAGCATGATGACTTTCCAATGAAATACTTTTTCATTTGTTTCTTTTTTCCCTCTATCTGCATGTTTATTTTGCTTTTTTTTTGTTTGACTTAGTCATAATTCTGTATTTGCCTAATAGTATGTGTTTGATAAACAGCATGCTAAGACACAGCCAGATGTTTTCAGAGGCAGTCTGTATTTAACTAATTCCCGGGAATAAAGGTGGCAGAACTATGCTGCTTCCTGTGGTGGGAGAAAAGAGCCGGCAGTGGTTTTAACAAGACCTAAAGTCTAATAGAAGTGGGGGACATTCCTGAATATATCAGGGATAGACAACAATTATGGGGACCCTCTATTATCAATTGGTTTTGAATTACCAAGAAAAGATATGAGACTGGGGAAAACAGAGGAGATTTCTCCCTGGCATTTTCATGGCTGATCAGTTGAGCTGTGCCAGGAGGACTTGCACCATCAGTTTCAACTCACCAACTCTTCCTGAAAATACCTTCATTTACATAGGTATTATCACAGCTCTGTGCGTAACCAGACACGCATAGCTCCCCTTCCCAATGTTACTCAGGCCAATCTGTACATTAATTTCACATTTGGCTTATCAAGTTATTAGAGTGGTTATTGCAGTTTTTCTCTCAACTATCTTCTTTTTCTGCAAGATCTCCAGGACTAATTACAGCTCTTGAGTTTCTGCTTTGCTCTATTAACCAAGGCTCTGTGGCCTCATGCCAGTATCCACTGCCTCCAGGTCTACAGAATACAGCCAGGGATGTCTATAGAAGGCAGCCATAAGAATAAATCAGAAAGCACATTTCGTTTCATATGGTGGAGTTAAATTATTTACAGAATCCTTACACTGCTACCAGGAGTATTAGCTTTATTATTTTAAACAAAGAAAGAAACAAGGATTTACAAATAAAGCCATTTAATTTCTCTTAGAAGTTTTGATATTGACATACAACAAGTTCTTGGGCAACTCGATCATTCATATCTTAAATTCAATTGCTTATAAATTCTGTCATTTTCATTTATATCCCTGCTTTTGCAAGGGAAATGCCTTTGATTATTATGTACCTCTGGTTTTTTGTGATTCTTGAGGTTTTATATTGCATTCTTGAGTTTGTCATGGCACAATAAAAGGTTTTTGTGTAATGCACAGAAAGGATGTTCTCTGGCCCTGTCTGAACCAACATCTATTGCAGGTCTACACACAGATCATAGCACAAAACCACCCCTTTGCTTGCAATTCCTCCATCTATTCAGCTGGTATGATAGCTCGCTGGATAGTTGAGATGCAGTAGAACCGTAGAATCATAGAATCATAGAATGGTTTGGGTTGGAAGGGACCTCAAAGATCATCAACTTCCAACCCCCCTGCCATGGGCAGGGACACCCTCCACTGCACCAGGTTGCCCAAAGCCCCATCCAACTTGGCCTGAACTCTTCCAGGGATGCGGCCTCCACAGCTTCTCTGGGCAACCTGTTCCAGTGCCCTTCTAACCCTGTCAGCAGAAAACCCCACCAGCACTTTAGCTTAAACTCAGTGAAGTAATTTCACACTCATTCAACTGCTACAGAAGTCTTCTGAGTTTTGACAGTATTGGTGTGCCTTTTTTCCCCTTGTTTGACAGTGTTCCAGCATAATAATATTCTTCAGTCAATTGCTCTTGTACAGTAAAAATACAGTTCAAAATGCTTCAGAGGAACTGTAAGGAGAAAAAACTCCTGACTACTTTTCGGTTCGACAGAAATCCTTCACAATTTTTTTGGATTTGTACGTGGTGAACATCACACATTAAATGCATACGTGCCATGGATGAAGGTAGCTTGCTCACTTTCTTCAGGCACAGTCAGTCACTCACACTTGCAAGTGTGAAGACTTTTGCCAGATTCCCACAAATGCATTCCTGTTTTTCCCCAACAACATATGGTCTAAATCAGAAGAGTTTCACTGAACTATATTAATTCTAGAATAAATTAACTACACAAGTTCAAAATACCACATAAAATTTTAGAGGCACTTTTCTAATTTTCCATAGCATTTAATCTGCTAGAAACTGTATCTGTACAGAATACTGTTTTATTATGACCTACTATGTGAGATCTGTGACACATTTTGTGTCCTAACCTCAGGGAAATTTTCACTTTCTGAGAGCACCGTGTTACTGATTAAATTAGTCTTAATATAAAGTTTCAAAAAACTCTTGTAAAAGACTTATTCACGGATTTTCTCCCATTCTGAAAAGCCTGTGAGTCTACACAAAGCACTTCCAGAATCTGCAGCAGTCAATGAAGAACCTTTATTTTGAGTTCAGGAAACTTGAGTAGGCTCCTGTGTGTGTACCAGCCACTTTACTGAGAGCTGCTGTGAAGATGGTTCCTACCAGGCAGAAGAAGGATGATTTCAAGAGACTTCTGAGGAATCTGAAGAATCAACCTTCCTCTAAGAATGAGGGAAACATTTTGTATGAGAAAACAGAGAAAAGCCACGCTTCTGATGAGAAATGGAAAACATCCTCTTGTTAAATTTAGTAGGTACTTTTGTGACAGTTCTCATGAGTTTTCCTGGTTGTGTTATCACACACACACACAATATGGAGTCCAAGAGGACACAGGCAGGACCAATAGCATAGAGTACCTAAGTACATAAGCAATGTCCAATAGTTACTGTAAAGGACTGACAGCTTCCCAAGTATTTTCAAAAACTCTGACAGGGTCAATGCCTCTAATACGTTTGTCTGTATTAAAAAATAAAACCAACTTATCTTAGCCTAAATCATTCAGGTAAGAAGATATAAAAGCAAACAGATGGAAACAAAACCAAAGATCAACTCAAATCAACAGATTGTCCGTTAGTTAAAGGGACTCATTGGTATTCCCTGCATTTTCTATCTTCTCCTTGTAGCTGCAACAGAAATCCAAAATGCATGTTTCTGTAGACCTAATGCCGTTTGTTGTGTAAGGTTAATGTTCCCTGATTTCATGGCTGTAGAATGATAACCAGAACCTTTGTGTGAAAATGGGATCTTTCTAAGAGGTAAGTTCTGAAAGAAGTCTCATGCAAAGAACTTTTCTGTACAACAAGGAAAGGCATGAGCAGCCATACATTTCACACAAGTGCCTTTCACATGACATATCATCAAGCTGTGCAGGTCATTGCTATGAGATGCACTGACACACTGGTCAGCAATAAAAGTAGAATTAGGCATTCATATAGATAATGAGCACATCCAAGGCTCTTTTTGAAAAGGTAAATTTTAAAGATATATATATATAATGCTTACCTTAGCTCACAAACTAATGAAACAGTCGGGAGGAGGAAGAACCTTCAGAAATGCAGGTTTTGCCCTTAGCTATCTGTCTGACCTTGCATATATCTTTCTCGGATGCTGGCTCTGCCTAGGACAGGATACTGAACTCAATGAGCAATTCTTCTTAGCTATTAGATAAAGAGTTCCTGCTGTTATCTCTGCTGTTCTCCAATATTTTCCAGAGGCCCCTTGCACACACCGTTACTTATTGCTGCACCCCATCATTCCCTGTGACTCCTGAAGACGTCGTACTTCCAAGGGTTTCTCAATCTGTCAGCCGACCCTGGAGACTCCAGTGAGGGGTCCACAACACAAAGCTATGCCAGTCGTTAGGAGCTCAGTATGTAGGAGCTCAGCCTGTGTGTCCCCTGAGGACTCGGAGGGAAGCACTCAGCGGGGCAGTGTCTGCAGCTCTGCTCAGCATGGACAGAACTGAGCTATGCAGACGCTCAGAGAAGCTTCCCAAGATCCAGCAGACACCAAAGCACACTGCAGAGCAGCAGTCTGCCAGAATGTATGATCATAGAATCATAGAATCATTAAGGTTGGAAGAGACCTCATACACAAAGGGCCACGTACATGCTAAGGAAAGGGGCCCAAACCAAAGCCCATTCGCAAAAACTGGCAGTTGTAGAAAACTAAACTTACGTGCAAATGACCCATTTCTTTACCCCAGGCCAAACCCAAGTCTCAACTTTAAACTAATAATGGAGGTTGTTCAAATTGGGATCTGAACCAAACGTTGTGGTTTGAGTTTATGTTTAATATTTAGTCATATTAAGCTTACTGTATCACAGCTTGAATGTCAATACTACCTTAGGGAGCTTCTTTTTTTTTAATTGCTCAACATCACATTGTTCATCATGGAAAACAATGTTTCTATATCACTGAGATCTCTGGTTTCCAAAATATTTTTTTTCTTTTTCCTTTTTTTTTTGAAAAAATTCAGAATGACCAAGCAATACATAAGACAATGCTTTCATTAAGCAAACAATCAAGATGATAAGTTTTTATTTCCTAGAGGAATAAGAGACTGGAAGCCTGAAATATGTAGTCACTAGTAACTTAAGCTACTACAGCTCCAGAGAGTATAGAGTTTTCCAGCACGGGAAGCATTAGGCCTCTCTGTACATGCATAGGCCATATCTCCAGAGGAGCTCAAGCTGCAAATGCCAACAAGACTTTCCCAGAAACAAACTGTGCTTCACAGCACACAGTTCCAAACTGCAGGAGGCACACCACCAGAAGGCCAAAGGAAAATCAGCATAATGACCAAGTGATTTATAGCATCCATTGCAGGCAGCGTTATTACAAAATAAGGAAAAACATCTCCTCTTTCAGCACTCCAATCAGTTGGTGCAATGTAGATGCCAAAACCTCACACCTTTGTATGCAGACCTATAATTATGAGATAAAAAGCAGAATAAAGGGACTAACAAGTGGGCTATGATAAGTGCGAATACTTAACAACATCAGGCAAAAATCTCTTGCTTGTTACTTTGAAGAATTAGATTAAGGAACAAGTAAACTTGTTCTCAATCTATACAGAGCATTTTTGTAGCTTTCCACCCTGCTATGGTATTCAGCAAGAAAAAGCTCGCTGTCCCGCTGGCACAAGTAAATAGCAGTGCAATAGTATTGACAGGAGTAATGAGATCAGCAAATACTTTGATTTCTACCTCACTGCCTGCTTTTTCTCTATTGAGCCTCTCCTGATAGCTGGAGGATCCTTACCTATAAAAGCTGTTAATGCTGTGAGGTGGTGTATTTTATTATTTTTTTTAACTGCTTTCAGTGCCAATTCAGTAACTCTGCAAAGCTGCATTACGAAAATATTCTAGAAACATGTTCCCTAAACAAGGAACTGTGTTTTTCCCTTGGGTGTTCCTTCTTGCCTTCCTGAATAGAAATGTACTTATTGTCTGCACCAAGTTAGTTATTTTGGGCTTTGCCTACCTGAAACTTGGCTAAACAAGAAAGCAATTCACTGCCAACGGTCAAACTGTGTGATAGACAAACTGAGTTCAGGGATGGAGGACGAAGCAAAACTCACCAGCCTACAACTTGCAAAGCTGCAGAATCCACAGACCCACATCTGAAAACCTGGATGGACCATAAGAAAAAGGAAGATTATTGGTATATGAATTCATGACCTTCATGTTAAAAACATAATAAACCACCGGGTCCTGGTCAACAGCAAGTTGAACATGAGTCAACAGTGTGCCCGGGCTGCCAGAAAGGCCAACCGTGTCCTGGGGTGCATCAAGCACAGCATTGCCAGTCGCTATAGGGACGTGATTATCCCACTCTACACTGCACTGCTGTGGCCTCACCTCGAGTCCTGGGTGCAGTTTTGGGCACCACAGTACAAAAAGGACATAAAACTATTGGAGAGTGTCCAAAGGAGGGTAACAAAGATGGTGAAGGGTCTAGAGGGGAAGACGGATGAGGAGAGGCTGAAGTTCCTTGGCTTGTTCAGCCTGGACAAGAGGAGACTGAGGGGAGACCTCACGGCGGCCTACAGCTTCCTCACGAGGGGGAGCGAAGAGGCAGGCGCTGACCTCCTCCCTCTGGTGACCAGCGACAGAACCCAAGGGAACGGCATGGAGCTACGACAGGGGAAGTTTAGGTTAGACATCAGGAAAAGGTTCTTCACTGAGAGTGTGGTCGGGTACTGGAACAGGATCCCCAGGGCAGTGGTCACAGCACCGAGCTTGGCTGAGTTCAAGAAGCATCTGGACAACGCTCTCAGACATCTGCTTTGATTGGTCTGGTCCTGTGTGGAGCCAGGAGTTGGACTTGATGATCCTTATGCATCCCTTCCAGCTCCAGATATTATGTGATTCTATGAATTTTCTAATCACTTCCTTTGGTAGTGAAAAAGCCACTCTTAGGTGTGTGCATTGCTGTTCATACTACTGGCTGAAACTGAAAACACAGATGGGGAGTATCAGAGCTCGCTCTTGGAAATGCCACTTTGTGCCTCCAGGTCTGTTCTGCACTTGATGATTAAAACATAAAAAGAAAGAGATTGCCATATCAGCACAGACTGTTGATCCATCTATCCAGTAGAAACTTGTGGGATAACCTATCCGGAGAAGGAATGTCTTGCTCACTCCAGACAGACAGTTGTTGAACTACATTTGTTCTGAAGTCCAGGTACTTATCCAAAACTAATTCAATGTTCCCACTATATAAACACACTTAATCTCTTGATGCCTGCCAAATTTAATTCCAACAGCTTATACTACAATCACATAAAGTAAGAACTTCACCATAAACTTGGATGTTTCAGATCTTGATGGGTTGTCCAGACTCACGTCCTGATGAAAAAGTCTATGAATAATTAGTTCCAAAATACAAGTTAGCATGTTAATTTACAAAAACAACATTAGTAAACCTGGTAAAGACTCAGTAGATAAAACATCAACTCTTAATCAAATAAATGTTTCTTAATGAAATTGAGTGTCAGTGGAGTACAGAAAGAACAAGTCCTGATCCTCACTTTGCTTCCAACAGAAAATGGAAATGTTTCAGAGATCTGGTGTGACTGGTGGAAAATTACATAGGAACTACAGAGATACTCAGCTTGGACTTCAAACCCTGCAGTTCTGGCAAGATTAGTATATTAGCGTGTATTAATGTATATATTAACTTTTACTGCAAAAAAGAGAATAGAGCTAATTGTCTTTCGCTCATTAGTCCAACTCCTGCTCAAATGAGCTATGAGAGAAAGCTGGCTATTGACCAAAAGTTAAAGCATGTTTTCAAAGACATGGTCCAAATGCGTCTTAAACACTGACAGACTTGGAGCATTGACCACCTCTCTAGGAAGCCTGTTCCAGCGTTTCACCACCCTCTCTGTAAAGAAATGCTTCCCAGTGTCCAGTCTTAACCTAGTGTCAAGTCAATACGACACGCCATACGTTGTCTCAGATCACTCCACAAAAGACAAGTTTTCCCACCACATTGAACTTGGTGCTATTTATCAGTACTGTGGTAAGAAGAAGGGCTCATCAAATCATAGAAGGAGTGAATGGATAGCTCAGCTGCCTGTGCAGAAGAATAACCGCTCCCCCTCAGTCCCCTAGGAAGCTCTCTCTGAGGTTGGGATTTACATGATGGAAAGGAATAGGACCCATTTCAATCTTCTGTTGTTTTGCAAAAGGAAATTATGCTCCAGGCTTTCCTAGAGACCTTTTATATGCAAAAAATATGCTTTTAAAGAGCAGAAGATGCCAAAGAAAGTCTCTAAGGTACATAGTGCTGCCAAATATCTGTGGGGTGAGACTCTTCAAGAGACTCAGAGTCAGCAAGTATAATCCTCTGTCTAGTTGATTCCAGCTGATCTGCTTTGTGTTTACTAGCAAAAGCATGGGTTTGGGTTTTGAGGTTGGGGTTTTTTTGGTTGTTGTTTGGTGGGGTTTTTTTCAGAGAGGCCATTTTGGCCTTCCCCTGAAAAAAAATAATGTTTTTAAAAATGTCCATCATTTCCAGTTTACATCCCAGAAATATTTTCACAGAGGAGGCGATTTGATTTGAAGAAAACAAAATTTCTAATTAGCACTTCTGCCAGCAAGTGAAGCAAAGAGGCCAGCAGCTGATCAAGCACTGTGTCTCTTCCTGCTCCAGGCAGGGCATCAGCATGGAGAACAGAGCACCTATTGGGTGAAGAGGCACCCATTTTCCCTGGAGATGCCAGTCCTGAACTTCATCGGATATTCAAGTCCTTCCATCAATGATTAGTCTTCTCCACCCATTTTGCTTTTTCAACCTCTCCTTAGCAATCTGTCCAAAGGAACTACAGAACCCTGTAATTCAAGCCCATCGCACATGTTGTACAGATTTCCTCAGAAACAACTCACAAACCCCAAAGAGCTGTGGAGCAGAGGTGAAAAATACCACCATTCATTTACAAATATGTAAGTAGATAATGGCTACACTTTCCTGTAAGGAATGCCTGACATGAAATTATTGCACTAATCTGGGGGACCAAGCTTCTCAGGGGAGACAGCTTTGACAGCTATAGCGGGCAGCCTTTATTGGGGAACCTCTCCCAGCCACTACAGACAGAAATAAATTAATCAATGAATTAAAAAAAAAATAATCTCTTAACAGTTTTATGGAGATTATCTACTGGCTGCCTTTTCTAAAATCTCCCTTTAGGGCTCTATAAAGGAAAAAGATTAATGGTGTGCTGTTTAGCACCACCTTGTGCTGACGTACCCGTTTCAAGGAATACAGTGAAGGGAGGGAAACACGTCTTAGCAAACAAATGCAGAAGACACTTGCTAAACCACTTAGGTTTGTTAGATTGTGGTGGGTTATTTTCACCCCAGGAATTTCAGAGCATAATCAGTAAGAGCAGAAATTGTCAGAATATGCCGTTCATGAAACCAAACAACAGAAAAAAACCAACCTCAAACCTGTATAAGCAAGACTGCATGTAAGTTTGTGTTGATCAGGAATAAGAGGAATTATTTTTTTAAAAAAAAAAGGTTAGAATAAATTGTTACATATTAACAAAGCAAATAAATCATTATATGCACTATAATACAGGTAGTATTGCAAAGCTGTCTCTTGCCTAAACCTTTACAAAAAGCAACTAGTAAAATCAGAAATATTAGCTGTTTAGAGAATCATCTGAGTTTGCTGAAATTAACTGTATTTGGAAAAATGTGAGAGGGAAAAATCTGGTTTTGAAGTCTGCATACCACAAGGTTAATTCATCAAGGCTGCAGTTGATCTCGAGGTGCCTCTGGGGTTATAGAGTCCCCCCCAGTACCTCATCCCTCTAGGGTGTTATCAGTGATGCTCACAGCCAGATATCTGTTCATCCTCAGAGCATCTCTTTGGAGCAAGAAGGTGTCACCTCAAGAGGGGTCTTTGCTTTACCCCTTGCCCAAAGTTATGTGGCAGAGGGTGTTTGGACCCAGATTTAGAGTTAGATTTCGTCTACACAAACCCTTTCTGTGTGTGCTGCCAGCACTGAACACCATTACTAATGCTGGTTTAGACACTCTCATCTCAGGATAAAAGGTCCAGTCTGATGCCTGACAAAACCATAGTAACTTTTTCCAATTGCTTTCTGTGGTTCTTGGATTAGATGCCATGAGAACAGGTGAGATTTTGTAAAGAAAAATTTAGCAGCTGGCCAAAAGCCCTTCTGTCCTCCTCAAAAAAAAAAAAAAAACCCCAGAAAGAAACCATTTCAGTGCCTTCCAAGATTCAACTGACACCTCAAAGCTTGGATTTTCTAATACCTTTAATGTGCAACCTTTCCAAAGCCTCAGAGTGGTTGTGAACCGCAGCAAAAAGAAATATTTTCCCTTATTTTGCTGCCGAAATCCGTCCCTCTGCACAGAGCCCTTGCCCTGCAGTGGCCCCATCACAGCACCCCCCTGCTCCTCAGTCCCAGCTGGGAAGGGCAAAGGAGTGCTTTCCTGGATAAACTGTGATCCAGTCCATAAACAAATGTGTACATAAAGTCTAGGTGGAATAAATGCTGATCAAGGGCTGGCACCTGAGGCAGCTTGAAGCTTCTCCACTTACCGCCCGGACGAGGTAGCCAGAGATTTTGCACCTCGGTCTGTCTCAGAGAAAACATTCACTCCTAGGACTGACAGAGGTTTGTGGAAGGAGGGAAAGTGTAATTAAATATTCCCTTGAGAGGAGCTGCCCTTTCCCGGTACATATGTAAAATGCTGCAATGAAAACTTCTAAAGCCAGTATGTGACTTCTGGTAACTGCCTGTACCCTAGGAAAGCAAATAATCTTGTGTGCTGTTAAAAACAATTGGCACACGCTGCAGATCTCCTCATGAAAGAATACAGTGCATCTTCAAAGAACAGTGGGCAAAAGAAAAAGAAAAAAAATCGCTTTCATCAGGATCAAACCAAAAGAAATTCAAATTCAGTAGCACTTACATGAGTGACCCAGCAACCTGCATTGGAAGCAAAACATCGCCTGGGTCAGAAAGCGGTGGTAATATAAAGAGATGAAGCAAATGGCACTTTACCTGTTATGCTGCTGTGAGTCCTTGACTATGATAAAATATACATGTGAAACTGTAACAGTATTGGAGTACTGTTCAGGATGTTTTTTAAAGGGAAAACTAAATATTGAGCTTCATTATATTCAAGTCCACATTAGATTGGAAAAATAAAGATGTTCACTACCTATTAATTCATGAATTGAACCATAATTACAAATCATTGATGAAAATAGTAACACAGGTCTATTGGTTGTTATCACACCTTGTCCTCTGTTGAACAACTGACATTATACATAGTTTGTACCTGATAAATGTCAAAGGGAAGCAGTGACACAAGTGATCTCTCTGAGAACATATTTAAAGAAGTTTAGACATCACCACAGAGAAAATGGTTTTATGATCAAAAAATATTAAAGGAAATACTTCCTTTGTTATTTCTACCAACTAAATCCTGTCTTGCAAAATCTTCAGTGATCTGAAAGCAGCCTGTGTAAAATGATGACTGAATAAAGTAGTAGGGGACAGATAAAGGAAAGATAGATTAGTTTCTGCTTAGTTTAATCAGCACCTCTTTATTAGGTACCAGGCTGTTGAATGGGTTCAATGTGCCATCACAAGTGCAAGGAAATCACCAAAGCTGAAATATGATGAGTTTCTTAGTTCAGATGAAACTAGAGGAATTGTACAAGTCTTCTAATTCTGGCCTCCATAAACCGCATTAAAGACAGCTTTTTGAAAACAATGTATTTTAAAGGCCTCTATTAATCTTGGGTGTAATTCACAATGCACAACTTCATTGCCTCTCTTACACATTGAGTTCACTTGATGTTCAGTGGTGTCCTCGGGGAAATGAGTCAGACCTGCTAAAATTAGCACCCAATTTCACTGGAATGTCAGTGGAGAGAAGCAACAGCTCCTGAAGAGGTCTGAAGGAAGATCCTGCTCCCCTGTTCTGCCCTCATAGAAACTGATACCTAGATCCATTTTGGATCCAGCCTACCTATCTTTCACCTGAAGGCCTAAGAACCTGGTGGTAACATCTCCCACCTTCTGCAGCGTAACTTACTAGGACTTAACATACTTGCAATGAACTGGCTCTCTTTGGTCAGAAAAGGTTCAAACTCACACCATCCACAAGACAGTCCTGGACTTCAGGACTTTAGGTCACCCAGGAGACGTGATCTGCTCCAGATCTGTTGGATCACTGTGATGTCAGGCATGGAAGAGTCAGCAGGCCTGAAGGAAAGCAGTTAAGGTGGAGTAAGATTAGAGGCTGGCAATGAGGATGCTCAGCTGGGAGGTAATAAGAATGGAAAATTCTTCTGAGGTGTGTCCCCCCCTTCCCTTTTCTGTGATCTTTTACATCACAGGTTGCCCACTGTACATCAGTGAACAAATCTCTCATGGTAACATCTTTTTCTTGGAGTCTTCAAATTATTAAGTATCATTGTTGATATAGAGGTTTTAAGGTCCTTAGTATCAACAAGAGATTTTCTGCTTGCATGATTAATTAAAGAGGCATGTACTTTCAGTTGAGTGGTTCCCAGCAGATTTACCTTCCAGTACTTTTCCCACAGCACACCCAGACCTATTTACCAATGCTGCTCAGTTAAGAGTGACCATAGACTGAGTACAATACTTTAATCAAACAGCTTCAATTTCCTAAAATTTAAGCACATATGTGACAATCTACTCTGGTACCCCAGTAAACCCAGGCACACTGGAACTTTTCCCTTGGTTTGCTGAAGAACAGTTACGGCCTCAAATTACTCCAGGGGAGGTTTAGATTGGATATTAGGAAAAATTTCTTCACCGAAAGACTGGTTAGGCATTGGAACAGGCTGCCCAGAGAGGTGGTGGAGTCAGCGTCCCTGGAGGTGTTCAAAAAATGTATAGATATGGCATTTCAGGACATGGTTTAGTAGACATGGTGGTGTGTCTGTTGACGGTTGGATTCAATGATCTTAGAGGTCTTTTCCAAAGTTAAAGATTCTATAATTCTATGATCCTAGCAAAGTTACATCTATCAATGTATTTTGTAACAGCCCTGTGATTTATATGAATATGGCTGAACAAAGAGCCTGATTCCTTGTCGGCAGGAGTCCCAGGATCTGAAAAAGATTTGTTTTGTTGCTCCTGTATTTCCTGAATGCATGATGCCCTTAGAAATCTGTGTTGGTCCATTAAAAGGTGACAGGTCAAGCACATCTGATCTGGAAAAGATAATTGTTTAATTAAAACGCAGGCTCTTTGTACCAGCAATTATCCTTCTTGTGTGTTTGCATGATGACTAATGTGGTGAGAGCTAGATCCTAATGTAGCACCTTAGGCAATTAAGGAAACACAGTGATAAAAAAAACATGATCGAGCAGTAGTCATTATTAAATTGTTTCCTCTGTTCTTTCTCTTTAGCTCAAATTCCTCTCAAGATTTCCAAAAAGAAAACTGAAGACTCTCTAATATGAAGTGTATATTGTTCCATCATAAGGCTTCAACTCATTTTTGGATGATGAGGTTTATTTCAGTGGTTTACTTCTGTGTGATAAGCTGAATTGAAATAGTTGTCTCTTTTTCAGACACCTTTGTTTGTAAAGAAATTGAGTTGCATGGTCTGAAGCTTGAATATAACCTGGAATTGGTGAGTTGGGTAGTACAGGGAGGAATAGTTCAGTTTCAGTTTGAAAAATGTGTTTGTGAATATAAAAGTTCTTTTATTTGCATGAACATATTCTTCTGCTAGGTGTATAAACCACCATTTTTTTTCCTATTAAATTGTCAGAACTACAGTTTTCTTACCAAATTCAGCAATTATGTCTTACTTGATGAATAGTAAGAGTACATTTCATTTCACATCCACAAATCCAGTTCAAAGCTACCTAGCCCCAACAGTGGTAAGACTGCCAGATCACCAGCAGAGCTGTGAAAACTGCCATACTTGAGAATTTTCTGTTAGTAATTTATCCTGAGGCAGCTGGATGAGGGCTATTGATTCAGCATCCCTTCTGCTCCACCTAGCCAAAAGCCTAGCACTTTTTGTTAGATCATGTCTAGACATAGTCTAGACCATGCTCAGCCCCCACAGACAGGTACACATCCCAGTTCTCAGGCCCAGATGTCCATACCCCAGCTTCTCATCCAGGTGGGTGTGCCCCCACCTACATACTTCATCCTCCCACATGCCCTATTTTTCTGATGAAGGAAACCCATGCGCCTGCCCTGCCCAGGCACCATCCAGCCTACAGCAGCTGCTGAAGATGCTGACAGAGAGGTCAGGACTCTGGGGACAGTTGATGTGTTCAAGATCAAGGTTACCAAATCAGATTCTGAGATGCCGAGGAAAAAACAAGCCAAGCTGATTCAGTTGTCTGAACACTGGTATCTAGTGTCATTTTCAGTTACTTACAGTATCGAAGACACAGGGCTGGCAGGTATGACAAGAAGCTATGGATGACCCATGCACCTAAGGAAAGGCAGTTGAAACCAAGGCAGCATACATTAAGGCCTTGGATATGTTGTCCCTCAGAGTCATATCATAAATGGAGGAAGGTGAAATGCCACACTTTTTTTTTTTTAAGATGAGTTAAAATGTTTGCAAAATGGACAGTGGGTGCAGAAGGCATATCTGAAGTAGTTTATCTCCTCTAGCCTGAGTTGACTTCCATAGTTTATTCTTGGTTCCTCCAACAAACATACCTCAAACTCATCAGTAGATTTTTTCCCCCATACTTTACCATAACTAATATACACATAATGTGCAACACATACTTTTTTTTTTCATTAAGTCCATAAATATCTATTGATCTCTCAGTGTGTCTGTAAACCAGCAAAGTTTTGGCATACAAGTTCTTTATATCCAGCTCTACACACACGAAGAGCAAAGCAGCCAGCATCACATGTACTCACTTCCAGTCAAAATGACTAAGCATCAATGCCCAGCTTAACTGTGCTAACATATGTGTAAAGCACGACATCTACAATGAGTAAAATCCAAATTCTGTTCCTCTAACATGGAACAAGACAGCCTTATCATTTTTCAGACTTGTGTGCGCAAATAGGGCTAAATTCACAAATCAGCCCCAGGAGTTTTCTGCTGCTCCACTGAAGTAAAGAGACCAAAAATTGTCTTAGAAGTCAATTGCCTGCACTAGATCAGATAATCAAATGTTACTAATCAGAGCTTGGTGGGGTCTGGAGCAAAATGTGCAGTGAGGTTACTGCCATTTAACATTAAGCTTCTCCTGCTTGAGCCAGACATCTATTCTTCTTTCTTACAGTCAAAGCACGAGGGCTTCAGTTCAGTCCTTGCTGTTTATCATTTATGCCTTGGGCATATGTAATGCCTTAGCAAAATATATACACTCTTTAACCAAAATTTAAATTACTGAATCCCAACCTGAGGTTACACTGCAGATATTTAGAGCAGAGTACTGTTTATTTTAAGTTCAACTAACTGTCTCATGTTTTTTCAACATAAACAGGCGTTTAAAAACTTATAAAGTACATACTGTTTGATTTATCTTATTACTGACAAATTTTAAAAGTTTAAAAATTACATGTCATGTCAGTGACACACAACCTTGAAATCTTTATTGGCTGTTTAAAGATGAGAAAATTGAAGCCAGAGAGTAAACAGTATTGATGGAATGTGAACACAAAGCACAAGGTTAAATCCAAGTCCAAATACCTGATGGCAAGAATGCTTGGTATTAGACTTGATTTCATGTTGGCTCACCAGCCTCAGCAGATCCATAACTCAGTATCTGGAGCCCAAAATCATCTATACAATTTCATCAGTCCCATCCAGCAGTGAAGAGATGCAATGTGAATGCCCAGATCCCAAATCACCACATCAGGACACACATAAGAATTCAGCTCCTACTTGCGTCCCCAAACTGGGTCTAACATTATGGCTTCGAGCACAGGATGAAGTTGGAGACAAGTGAATGTTTTCCATCCACTCCACAGACTTATTCCTTCTTTCTAGTGCAAGAGGAGCAGGAGAGATTTTATGATGACACACAGCTGTCCAGGAGACTGTCAGTTGCCAATGCAGCAGCATGAGAGCTGAAAAAGGTGCAAACAGGGACAAAAGACATCTTACACCTGTGGTAGACCCACTTCTGTTTCCAGCACTTTCGATGAATTTAGAGTTTGGTTCACAGTTCTGAGGTGAGATCTCCGTGACAGGAATGTATATGGCAAGAGTCACTGTAAGGATCACAGGACTTGATTTGAGAGATGACAATGAAGAAGAGAAGGTACAGAGATACTTCCATGAACCCCTTCCGATGTAAACTATCCACAAGGCAGTAGGAGACGAGGTGTTAAACGAGCTCCAACTGACAACTTACTGTTCTAAAAAAGTGACCATCCTCTGTGAAAGTTGTAAAAATAGCATCACATGGTTTATTCTTATTGGGCCAAGCACATGACTGCATACTGAATGTATATACGTATCTTTTTCCTATCACAAATGCAAACAACTGTGCAACTGTTAGCCAGGCTGCATTAATTCAGGTTCATGTAGCACAGCTAGAAATTATGAGGGTAGAAGGAACTTCTGAACGCTATGGCTAGTTCATGAGTTCCTGCAGGCTCCAGTTCTCTCTCCAAGAGAGGCATTTAGCACTAGAAGTAGCCAAATCTAAGGAAAATGTATCCTCAGAAGAGGCTGATATGATGCAGATTGATGCTTTTCTTTTCATGTCCCAGCAGTGGACTATATACTTATATCCTCATAGTAGTCATTTGACATCACATCAAGTCATTTTACTTGACTATCTGTCCAGATAATAAGAGCATTCTTTCTACAAACAGGATTGGAAGAATAAAATGGGTTCTGTATTTTGCAATACAAAAATCTTGATACTCATGAACAACATTGTAAGACTGTAAAGACAGCTCATGAGTTACCATAAATAAAAGTTAAATGCCATGAAGTACTATTTCATTTGTATTTGGGATCTACAGTGGACTTCCAAATCTCCCTCCTTATTCTTGCTTGGAAGGGAAGGAAAAAATTTATCATCCTGTTTCACTGACTGAACAGGGTGCAGTGTGACTCGTTTTGGCATAAATAGTGACATCTGTCCTGCTTTATATTTATAGAATCATAGAATCATTGAATCATTAAGGTTGGAAGAGACCTCAAGGATCATCCAGTCCAACTGTCCCCCTACCACCTATTACCCACTAAACCATGTCCCTAAGTACCACATCCAACCTTTCTTTAAACACCCCCAGGGACGGTTATTCTCCTGTGTGATTATTACAGACCAATCTGAGCTGCGTATCTTTGGACAGAAAGGTGACTATGTGTGCACTGTTGTCTATTTTTCTCATCAGTTTTCCAGGAGCAGAAAAGAGTAAAAAGCCAGAAACAGGACAGCTTTGCCCTGTTGCAATTCAGCTTTTATTTGGTTTGATGTTTGAGTTTTCTGAGGGGGTTGTTTATTTTCACATTGCATTAGGTTACTCTTTAAAATACATTGTGACATGTATTTATTTTAGAAAAAGCCAGTTTGAAAGAGCAAAATATACTGAGATTTGTAATGTTCCTTAGTTCTCCAATGACTTCTTTCCAAATTCTCGGACTTTGCCAGGAAAACTTCATGAGTATTGCATTGTGCAGGGAAGAAAATCATCAGCCTAGAGATTTAGGACAGCTTTTAGATATCCCTGGCCTGAGTCACTGAGTATTTTGATGAGCTCTTGAAACTGATGAAAAATGCCATAGGAAGACAGATTGTCTGAAGGACAAGCTTGATGTTGGCACCTGTATAACTGAGAAGACATGCAGTAGTAAACTGCATTATTTCAAACATCCTTAGAGTTGAAAGACTCATGCCCAGCTAAGTTACATTACTCTAGTAAATACCAAATATTATGAAGGCATGATTAGCTTTCAAGTACCTTAACATTATCACACTATGTAACAAATGTATCTGAGGCAGAGAGATTTTTTTCCTTGGCACATCTTTCCAGCTGCTGCCAGTCAATGGCTCAGAGTGTCCAGGAACCAAAAGTCACATGTAGATTATGAAGTTTACTTGTCATCTGTGGATTTATCCTCCACAAAGTAGTTGAACTATTTTTGACTACTTCCGACTTACGCTTCTGCTGCCACAAAAGTTTCATGATTTAGCTGTTCATTATGTAAAAGGCACTTCCTTCTGTTTATCTTATCTTCAGCTTATCAACAATTCCCTCTTAAAAGAAAAAAACCAAAAAAACCCAACCCAACCAAACAAAAACTTATTAATGAAATTCATTGTGACAAGTTGTTAATAATCATTATTTATCTTCTCTTTCACAGTCACTCGACAGACTGCTATAAAATTCTCCTAGTTCTATCTTTTTCAACTTTAAGAGTTCTAGTCTCCTATCCTTGCAAGAATGCAATTGCATATCTTTCAGCTTAATTCTTCTCTGTACTTTTTCCTGGTATAGTTAATAGGATGAGGTTTCCCCTTAACATGACAGGAGAAACCATGGCTATTTCTAAACTATAGACTAAATTGACCAACTGAGGCTATACACCTTCACACACATTAAAACAACCACTATGATTCTTTCAGTGGTCTTGGCCTCCTGTTCATCCCTGACTTGTTTTTCTTCAACTTCAACCTGATGAGTGCACCAATAGGTTCTGCAGTCTCTTCCCTCCTCCAACTTTGGCTGTGGGTGCTCAAAATCAGCTCTGGCACGGCACAGCTATAACCTTGGGTGCCGCTGCTGGGAAAGAGCTGTGTGAGAAAGAGCCAGGAGAAGCCTTGTTGGGGGCCTCCCCCTGGATCAGGAGCTGCTTTTGTACTCAATCTGGTCCCATGTTCCTCGTCTGAGCTGCATTGTAGGGATGCCTGTGCCTGGCCTCGTGCTATGCTCACCATTTGAATTGCCTTCCCATCTTGGCTCCAGACCAAGTCCATCACCACAACCTTGTCCAGCAATCAGGGCCATTGGCTGCCCTGGTTACCCTCGTGACCTGCTCTGCTCCTCTTGTTTGGGTACCATGGGGTGGGGCTCTGGTCCAAGGGTCTCTGCCCTTCACTCCGGGCTCACTTTTCCTTACGGACCAGGTCTGCAACCTCTACTCCCTGACAGTCCTGAAATTGTTGAAAGAGAAAAGATAACGTGCAAGATGAAATGTTGAAGTTGCAGGCCTCTTTCGCTACTCAGAAGATATGTCCCTCAAGGAATTATCTTAGTACACCACCCTGGATATTACTTTTCATTCAGGCAAGGTACCTCATCATCAATACTGTTGAAAACTTCTAAGAGATCTGACAGATTAGCATGGATATCTGACCACTGCTCATTGTTAAAAAAATTTATCCTAATTTTAATGACAAAAAGATGAAATCAATTCTATGAGCCAAACTGATGATGGGGTAAAATATAAAAAATATTACATGGTCATGTAAATGGCATTTAGCCAGCTACTCCACAAATCAACTGAAGAACAAAGCATGTTACAAGGGTTGTCAGGTGGCTAGAACTTAAATAACTAAGACAGGTTTCCACAGTGGTTTTTTTAGACGGTTCTCAGTCTTGCCACTTTTTAATCTTTTGACAGGGGAACCTTACTAGTAAAAGAACTTTTGAAGGAGATTTTATACAAAGTTAAAGGAAAACCTCTTAAAACCTCTTGCCAGAGTAGCTAAATCATCACAAATTTAAGCCCCTTCCTCCTGATACGGAACCTCACCTAATGAATAGCTCTGCAATAGTGTAGAAGTCCAGGGTAAGACCGGAAGAATTGTCTTTCTTTTCTGGTAACCCATCTACAATCCAGGTGGGCAATAGCAGATGCAAAACAAGACCTAAGCATTCTAAGCCCTTCAAGAATCAATGTAAATGTGTACAGTTTATCACATATTCTAAGCAAGGAAGAAAGGACTATTTTCAAAGTGAAAGACATCATCTCAATGCCCAGAGCTCTGTACTCCACAGTACATCATGAAAAGGTAAGCGGAGGAGCGGAGGAGATGTCTGTCTTTTTTGACAGCATTATTATTCGTAGCAGTACAGAAGCAAAAAAAGAGCATTGTTGTGGAAGGAAAAAAACCCAGAGGGAAAAATCACATGAAAATATTTCCATTCACATTAGCTTGGATGTCTAGACAGAAAATGTGATAAGTTATCAGCAGCACATTAACCTAACACACGGCCTTTAAAGATTCATATGCAAGCAATGAACTTGTTTTACATTTGTCCCTGGCACCACTCACTATCATTCTAAGCCAATAGCTGTAGATAGACACCAGGTTTGCAAATATCTTTAGCATTTTTATTTTCCTTTTATTGCATGTCTGCTTTTTATCCTGCTTCTCCCTCTAGGAATTCTTTATGCTTGTGGAAACTGAGAACATTCTCCATGAATTCTTGCCTTAATTCTGAACCAGGTATAATTTAAGAAGGTACAGCCTGTAATTTTCAGGTTAGATTTAGTGGAGAATGTACAGCTTCTGGATATCTGAAATAACAGGATGCTTTCCTACATTCCATTTTGGAGATTTTCTGCTGGAAAACTGGTGACTGACAGAATTTATGCATTGTAACTTTCCAGGGTCCAGAAGAGATAAGCTATGAAAAAATTACCCAGAAGCAATTTCATGTGTAAATGAGATGGAGTATACTGAGCGGGAAATAGCTGTCGTAGTGATATGGGGTGAATATGGCAATACAGGCTCCTTCCACCACATGTACACACAAAATGCACATGACTATGCAAAAAAAATAGGGGAGTAGGTCTTTTATAATGAAGCTAAAACTTTACATAGAAGTACACAGAATACAGTAGAGATAAAGGAGACAAATTACTTGCTGCAAACATCCCTTAAATTTATATGAAATCAGTATTTTCTTCTCTGCTGAGAGAATAAACATAAACCAGTCAAACAGAAGCACATACTGGTAGACTGTCAGAAGAAGCAGATCTCAGCACATATACAGCCTTTGCTCACATGATGAAAGCAAACAGGAAAAGGAAGCACATAAACTAAGGCTTTTGTTCGCATCAATGCCTGTGCCTGAAGTGTGGGACAGGACATCAAAGCTTCTGCTTCTGACTTTTCTTCACCTCAAGACAAGGTACTTAAACCCATATGCAGGGACTTACATAAATACCTTCACAGAATCAGAGAATCAGAGAATGGTTTGGGTTGGAACGGACCACAAGGATCATCTAGTTCCAACCACCTCTGCCAAGGGCAGGGACACCCTCCACTAGACCAGGTTGCGCAAAGCCCCATCCAACCTGGCCTTGAACACTTCCAGGGATGGGGCCTCCACAGCTGCTCTGGGCAACCTGTTCCAGTGCCTCACCACCCTCACAGGGAAGAATTTCTCCTAATATCTAATCTAAATGTCCCCTCTTTCAGTTTAAACCCATTGCCCCTCACCCTATCACTACACTCCTGGATAAACAGTCTCTCTCTGTCTTTCCTGTAGGCCCCTTCAGGTATTGGAAGGCCATGATTAGGTCTCCCTGGAGCCTTCTCTTCTCCAGGCTGAACAAGCCCAACTCTCTCAACCTGTCTTCACAAGAGAGGTGCTCTTTTGATCATCTTTGTGGCCCTCCTCTGGACTTGCTCCAGCAGCTCCATGTCTTTCCTGGGCTGGGGACCCCAGAGCTGGACACAGTACTGCAGGTGGGGTCTCACAAGAGCAGAGTAGAGGGGCAGAATCACCTCCCTCAACCTGCTGGCCACACTATTTTTGATGCATCCCAGGACACAGTTGGCTTTCCGGGCTGCCAGTGCACACTGCTGGCTCATGTTGAGCTTTTCATCAATCAGCACCCCCAAGTTCTTCTCCTCAGGGCTGCTCTCAATCCATTCTCCACCCAGCCTGTAGTTGTGCTTGGGATTGCGCCAATCCATGTGCAGGACCTTGCACTTGGCCTTGTTGAACTTCATGCAGTTTGCACAGGCCCACCTCTCACGCCTGTCAAGGTCTCATCTTCAAGGAAGGTGAAATGTGGCTACCCATTTAAAGACTTACTCAAATTTCAGCACCCAAACGTTTTATATGTTTCTCCTTATTTCATTAACACCATAACATGTTACTAAAAACACTTGCATGAATTAGTAAAAAATCAAAGTTTTAATTTAAGTGAAGAATATAACATTTTACTATTACAGATTCTCTCTGCATATTTTCTAAGGCTTTATTGTAGACTATCTTAGTGGTGTTTTAAATGACTTAAGCAAAGTGTTAGTCCAGATGCCTTACTAAAAGGTTAACTGCTTTTGGATTCACTGCTGTTGTCTGGCTAGGCCCCAAAGGAGTTTATGCAATACCGAAGGAGACAGGCAGTAACTTCATAATTAGGAATCAAACGTCTTAGTCAGAGCTTCATGTTTTACTGGAAAATATGGGTTTAAGTTCATAAGAACTAGAATCTGGATTGATTCTGACATTTAACTAACAATGACCAATTCTCATGTAAATAGTTCACTCCTACCTTCGTTCCCCACCTCATCCTCTTCTCTATTGCCTGAATTAGTCATGCAGTCAGACTGATGTCTTACCAACATGAGTAAGCAAAGTATTTTAGCTTTAAAAAAGAACAATTGAAATAATGGGGGCTGAATATGTTGCTTCCCCCCCTCCTACAGTTTACCTAGGCATATAAATATTTTAAGAATGCAGACATATGCTGGGATTATTTTCAAGGTCATAGAATGCAAAAGAAGTCATAAAATAAATACATAATAAAGATGACTAACATTAATTTGGAAATGTCTAGGAAGTCATCAAACCTTACTATTCCCCACTGATAAATATTTTGTAGTATACTTCACACTTATCTGTCATAGTAAAGTCAAAATACTGTATCTATGAGACATAATAATTTTTTAGTTGCAACTTATTTAACCTGGAATTAGTCAGAATTTGAGAACAATTACTTTTGCAAATGTTCCTGAAATTTATATGAAACTAATATTTTCTTCTCTGTTGAGAGAATAAACATAAATCCTTCAAACAGAAGCACATACTGGTAGACTGTCAGAAGAAGCAGATCTCAGCACATATACAGCCTTTGCTCACATGATGGAAGCAAACTGGAAAAGGAAGCACATAAATTAACCCTCCGGTTCTTATCAGTCCCTATACCTGGTATATAGCTCCCACTGGACAATACACATATACCCAGCTGTATTCCCTGCCTCTTTAACACCACCTTTCCCACAGAAGCAGGTTAACACCTCCCAGTGGATCTTCTGGGGATGACCAAAACAGGGTGACATTTTCTACATTAAGCAGTATCCAAAGCCACATCGTTCCACTTTGTCCACAACTGGAAGCTGAGAATTTGGAAGACGTCCCACCGTTAGGGCATAAACCCAGCTCAGATTTTGACGGTGAAAGTACTCAAATGTGAGTCAGCTTCACAGAGCAGGGACACTCCCAAACCCTGTACTTCTGCTTGTTCTGAAAATAGGCTAATGAAATCTCTTAACAACTACCCAGTTACATACTGCCGTTTCATAATCGCTTGCAGATGTTCACTAGCTTGTTATGATCTGTATTATCATAGGGATTGAAAGTCCCAGGCAACATGAAGAGCCTCTCATGGTAGATGACACACTAAAATGCACTATGAGTCAAAACCCCTGTCCTGAAAAGCTAAATTAAGATTGAAATGCTCTGATTCCTGAATGGAGACATCAGAAAACAGGGTAGTTGATGAAACTCCTACCCCACAAGTCCACCTTGTCTGCAGCAGAGGGGAAAAAAATATGCTAAACCACTCACAAATCACCCTCTGAACCTCCAATAAAGACTGTGGTATTTAAGGTAGACAAAAAATGGTGACACTTTAAACCATGACACTGCAATTTTGCCACTACACCAGTTGATAAATAGCAAGTTCAGCTGTCTTCACATGAGAGGGGGTGAAACAAAAGGGAAGGCAACCTCATTAGCCATCTTGCTTTCTTCTCCTGGCCTCACGAATTGAGGCTCAAAGCAGAATAGACTGATGAGCAATGGGAGGGAAGGTGGTTTTCATGCAAACTCACAATGGTCAGAGACAGTATTTTGAACCCAAATTTTTAGAGTGACATCTCAGCTTTGTAGCAGAGAATGCTCCTAGACCATATGGTGTACTCATAAATCAGTTGACAGAAATCCAAGTACTGCTCTGATTAGAGAGGCCACACCTGGAGTGCTGTGTCCAGTTCTGGGCTCCCCAACACAAGAGAGACACAGACATAGTAGAGAGAGTCCAACAAAGGGCCATGAAGATAATGAAGGAAATGGAGCATCTCCCCGAAAAAGAGAAGCTGAGAGAGCTGGGACTGTTCAGGCCTCAGAAAAGAAGGCTCAAGGAGATCTTATCCATTTGTATAAACACCTGAAGGCAGAGTTTAAAGAGGAAGGAGCCAGGCTCTTTAGTGGTGCCCAATGATGGGACATGAGACAATGGGCATAAACTTAAACACAGGACGTGTCATCTAAACATCAGGAAACACTTTTTTTTTACTGTGAGGGTGACCGAGCTCTGGCACAGCTTGCCCAGGGAGGTTGTAAACCCTCCATCCTCAGAGATATTCAAAACTCAACTAGACACAGTCCTGAGCAACTGGCACTAGTTGGCCCTGCTTGAGCAGGAGGGTTGGACCAGGTGACCTCCAGAGGTCCCTTCCAACCTCAACCATTTTGTGCTTCTGTGAAAATAAGGAATTATATCAATATTTAGAAGTGCATGCTCATCTGTAACATTTCATCTTTTCTTATTTCGTATTTGATAAAGTAGTTGTAAAGAATCAAGTGTAGAAGAGACATTATACCATACTATTACACAGCCTGTCATGTAGATATTTAAAAACTTTCATTTTTGTTGATCATAAGTCTTTAGTACACTAAGACAAGGATTCCTGTTACTTAACTCTATTTCCCTTGACAGATGAGTAAATTAGTTTTCTGGGCTCCTGCTACAGACAGTAAGGTTCATTACACACATTGTTAATTGTGGTTAAATGGGCACTTTTACGCAACAGAAACCCGAACTGCCACCAAAAGGGATATTTCCACATTCCCCATGATCCTGCATCCTTCCATGGAGACAGGTAGCATGCTGGACCCTGACCCTGATAGCTCCAACAGCTGTTAAAAGAGACACAGAAGGAGAAATGGGACTAATGGGGCATGAGGAGACACCTTCAGCAGCAGCCCACAGGCATGCTAGCTTAAAGTGGGCCTCTGACCATGACCTCAGCCCACCTCTCTCCACTGGCTGTAGAAGAAGTTTTAAATAATAGCTCAGACTAGACTGTCTGCTAGACAGAAATGAATCTCTTCTGTTGTAATTAAAAGCATTTCGTATTAAATCTGGTCAACTCAGCTGTGCCCCAGCCAGTGGCAAAACCCTACAGTCTACAGCGGCTCGAAATCAAGCCTTGTGTATTTCATACAGGCCCCAGTTATGAAAATATATGCACAAAAGAAAGGTAGAATTTTATTTTTGTTATTTTGACCAGACACCTTTAGGTCAATTGTCGGTATTTTAAATTTACTGAGAGTATGAATCAAAACTCCTGTTACTGGGAACTACCTAGTGCTATATCCAAATAAAAGTGAATGGCAATGATAAATCTTCAGAAGGTAACTGGCTAGAAATTCCACATAAGAACAGAAAAATACATTCATACATAGGATGATAATAATAAAGAATGTGCTAATTATCATGAATTATATTAAAGAAGAAATATGCTGTCTTTGTGATAATAGTGCAGTTCACAAAAACTCTCCCAGAAGGAATGAGATCAGATTCCAGAAATTTTAATATGGTCATTTTTCATCTGCTCATTCATCTAATTGCTTCATCATTTACAATTACATTTGCATTAAAGATTTGCATATTTAACTCATTGGACATCTGTCTGTTGCTTTCAGTCTAGCTTGTCTGACACAATCATATAAATGTTCCCATATGTCAATGACTTCATTCTAGTAAACACAGAAAAGGTATGAGGGTGCCAATGAATATTGCTAAGCTTCTTCCATAACTGAATCACCGTGGCACAAAAACTCAAATACTATAAAAGAATTACTAGGAATCAGTCATGAGAAACAGCTGCATAGTTCCCCAGGCCGGATTAAAACAACACGGCTAATGTTGGAACCTCTGGGGCTATGACTAAAAGGAGAAGCAGACTGTTTGTGAATATTCAGGCTACTTCTCAGTCTCTGCTTTCACCGTTACACAGCAATACCCTGCCATCCTACTGCTCCAAGCAATGACCTACTGACTGTTGTATGTCCAGAAATCTTAGAAAAGGGCCAGCTGCACACGTGAAAATCTGCTACACATACGCAGTCGGTCTAATGTACAGGACACAGGAAACTAAGTATCGCCAGGTTTCTAAAACTTTCTATCCAGAGTTCATTCTTGTTCAAAAAGCAGGCAAAAAGTGAGCTTAAAAAAAATCCTACCAGAAATGTTAACACGTCTCTGCCAGAAATGTAGACATCTGCATTCATGTAAGTGTAGAAAGCTGCAGAAGCTATGCAATACCTTTTTGAATACTGAAATCACTGATTCACTACAATATTTGGCCACATTCTCAACCTAGGTAAGTCACTAAGGACTTTGGAGTTGCCAGCTTACTCTAGCTTTCCTTATTGAATGTTGATCTTGTAACAAATATGACCATCAGAAATAGAGGCTAGACATGGGATCCATCTTGCCTAACTTTAGACCTCTATACAGAAACATCATCATTATGGCTAAAAAATAGATACTTGTATGGCATGGTTTATCTGCTCTATCTTTGATGAACACTCCAAGATGAGATGAGTCCCTTGAACCCTTTTAAGACTGATTGTTTCATATCATTGAGCAGAGATTTCTCTCATTGTCTTTTGTCTACTCAAAAATTTACAAATCTGAACTGAACAGCAAGGCGCCCTTGACTGTCACTGGGATAAGACAGGAACCTCCAGAGGGTGATCCCATCCTAACATGGACATCTAAGATAGGAACAACAGCAGGCCATGGAAGAGAGTCATATAATTTCTTAGCTTCATCATTCCTCCTAGGAGCATAGCAGTCTAGTGTGGGACATCTTTCCATCACTATATATGAAGTCAGATCAAAAAGCAAATTATCCCACTACTTATATCAAAGGTTAGCAGGTCTGTCTGTTAAAGGTTTTTATTTAAATGTAAAGTGGAGATAAATATGAATACCCAATTAATTTATATAAGCAACAAAAGAAAAGAAGAACCAAATTACACAACACTGTCGAGCTACCCATGGTAATAATGTTCAGAAAGCGTTAATTCCACTGTCCTGCATATCATTCCTACAGGTGCTATCAGATTCCTCCTCTAACACCTCTCAGTCCCAGAAATGCTTACTGAGCAGAAGCGCCAACCCCTAGTTTCCACAGGCAGGCCCAGGAAGCTCAGTGCGTGTTCTTCCCTTCACGTAAGAATCTGAGGCTGATCAGAGTCTCTGAGATGCAAAAGGGTCAAAAAAATGAAATTTTATTCACATATATGTCTCTTGCTTAACTGATACAGGTTATATTATACAGGTTCATCCATTATCCATGTGTGTCAGTGCCTGGAGAAAATAACAGATAGATGGAAATGAGCTGCCTTGAATATAAACTAGGAAAAAGATGTCTAACAGTGATACATAAAAATAATTACTTCCAGTACCTTTTGGCCACACCAGTCTCAACCTCAATTGTGGACTGTAATTTCCTATAAAAAAAGGCAGCAGTAAACCCAGGACTCATACAAATTCTTCACTACTATATAATCTATAGAGCAACAAGAAATGTCTTCTGCTCTGTCTTGTCTGACAGGACAAGAGGAAATGGCTGCAAGTTGCGCCAGGGGAGGTTTAGGTTGGAGATTAGGAGAAATTTCTTCTCGGAGAGAGTGGTCGGGCATTGGAACAGGTTGCCCAGGGAGGTGGTGGAGTCACCATCCCTGGGGGTGTTTAACGAAAGGTTGGATGTGGTACTTAGGGTCATGGTTTAGTGAGTAATAGGTGGTGGGGGGACGGTTGGACTGGATGATCCTTGAGGTCTCTTCCAACCTTAATGATTCTATGATTCTATGGCTCATCAAAGGAATTCAGTTATGTACAAGAAACCTGTGACACAGTGACTGATGCTGTAACCTCTGCCTTTACGTTATGCTGCTTTGAGTCATTGAACCTACAGTGATGTGTAGCCACAGTCTGAACAGCCCAATCAAGTTGCTAGGATCAGCCTAATCAATAACAAAACTAAGCACTGATACACCGTCTCCATGCAGCTTCCCTACCTTTCTGTTCGCTTCTGCCTCAAAGCCGAAGTAGTAATATTAATTTAAGTCCCTTAGAGTCCTGGCACACGATAGACTCAGATAGTTTAGCAGCTACCCAGATAATCTGCAGAAACACTGCAAGCAGACTGGTAGACTACAGGACAGAGGATTCTCAGTAATAGGCTACCACATATTAATACAAGCATCCATTTTCAAATGCTTTGCTAAGAATACAGTGTCATTTCATTTGCTGAAACTTCAGGGCAGTTCTAAAGAAGTGATGTAAAAAGAAGAGAGAGTAGAATAGCTGAGGTAATGAAGTGGAAAGCCTGGAAGTGAAAGGAAGAGGGAATGATGGATTGTTCTGTTAACACTTCCCTCACAACAAGAGACCAAGCACACTTCCACCAACAGAAAATCAGGCCCCAGTTTTAAATCTATTTAATCTTTACTAGTTGTTAGCCTTTTTACTATTATTGCAATGCAAACACATGCTGAGGCACCACATGAACATAAATATATCTGTCCTTAGAAGTTTATATGGACTGATTTGATTTCTCCATTTAATTTAGCTGAGTTATGCCAGCAGACTGTTTCAGGCACACAACTGTGATGAAGCACAAGGAAAAACACCAAAAAAAACATTTGTTTTCTGAGTACAGTCCATATTTGTTACATGAAGTTCATCTCAACACCACCTAGTCCGTCACCCAGGTTTTCAGTTGGCAGACTTATTGCAGGTAGTCGTGGAGATACGGGAGTGGGAGAGTTATGAGACTCAATTTGTTCTCTGTAAATCAGCGTGGCGAGCATGGGAATCTCCTCTGTCCAAATGACAACCTGCAGATTGACTTCCCTGTTCACTTGCCTTCCAGCTGCTACAACAACATGTGCCTCGTCGCTGGTAAGAAGACTAGTTTACCATTTTACTTTTGTTTTTAAATGAATGGTTTGCTTCATTCAAAAAGGACTTTCTTGTGATCATCCCGTGGCTGTTTATCCCCATTTTTCACATCAAGTTTCTTCATCGTTCATAGAACACATATAAATACAGAAAAGTATGGCCTGCAGCCAAAATATTTTCCCACTCAAACATGAAAACACTAAAACATGAAAAGTTAGTGAGAAAGGTGTACAGTGACTCAGCAGGAAACATGTAAGGCACAGGGGAATGTGAGTCAGAGACACAAGGGTTTGCTGACAGCATAGACTGCTATGCAACAATCTGGGAGACAGATGTCAATTGATGGGCTCTGAAACACCCTACTCTCAAACTGGAAACCTAAAATGAAGAATGATGTTTCATTCATAAGGCAATCTACATACATTTGAAAAGAGAAATCTAATGTCAGTTAAAGCAGGTAGTAACACATAAAGTGAGGACAGTGTGGGAACCTAAGAACGTAAGAACTGTCCTTCCAGCTACAAAACCAGGTTCATTGGATTCCAGCAGTGGCCACTAACACCTGATTTAAGGAAAAAAGCAGAAAAATGTAACTACAGAGGGATCTTCTTTTGATGATATTTTCTTCGTTCCCCACAATCATCAGTCCAGGGACATGCTGAGCCAGAGTTTGCATCTAGACCACCATTTCTAATAGTTATGCAGACCATTTTTCATCTTTTTGACTAATCAGAAATGCCCAGTTTTGCTTGTGCGATGAGAATTCGCTTGTGCGATGAGAAATTGTGCAAAGTCATTCTCTTACTCAACTTCTCTACCAGAAGGTATTCAGAAATTAATGACTGGAAATGTCTTTGTGTCCTTTCACCACTGAGTACAAACGGGTTAGTAAAGTTCTGAAATTTCCCCACATACATGGACATATTTTCTCTTTCTTTCTTTTCTTTTTTGCCATTTTATTATTTTTCCAGTGAAGAATTTCTAAACAGGGGAGTAGAAGAGGGGGGGGAAGAAAATATTACAAATCTTAAATGTTTTCCTATTTCATTCCAAGTCAAAAAGGAACAAAGGAAAAAGTAGTGGTGAGAAAAGAACCCTAAACCATTCAGTCCACCTCTTGCTGAGTTTGCAAGATAATTCCAGTTGGAAACTCTAGCTTGACTATATTCCATGCTATGTGGTTTTATCATTTATCTGTCCAAAGTATATCTACTATATCTGCT
Organism: Psophia crepitans; assembly: GCA_013399095.1. NCBI lineage: Eukaryota > Metazoa > Chordata > Aves > Gruiformes > Psophiidae > Psophia > Psophia crepitans. Next base: position 188,817 of record VWZZ01003345.1, read on the forward strand.
ATGCAAGCCACATGCTATTTGTACTGTGCTATTTTCGGGCAGCCAGGAAAGGAAAATCTATCAGCAGCAAATCAGACATATAACGAGGGAACAACATAATCTGTTTTTTACTGAAACCTCTTCCATTCTTTCATGCAATTTTGAGCTTTCCATTTAAGTGCTTGGCTAACTTTCTTCATGATTACAGAGGTTGCTCTTTTTCTTAAAGTGGGATTGATTGGATTGAGTAGTGTTGGGGTTTTTTTTTCCTAAAATAACAACTGGAAATATGAAACAATTATCTCTTACTGGGTACCTTTTCAACTGTTTTTTCTTTCAATAATTAAAACAACTTTGAAGCAACAACTAAGAGGCAAAGCTTACTGGTCAATTCAGTTTAATCATGTATGTGCCTTCAAGCAGTTGCAGTAATCTTACTTCTCTTACGTTGCATTTCAGTGCAGTCATTTCAGTACCACTCAGCCATAAAAATAAAATACCTGAAGTTAATAAAAAAGCCCCTCTCTGTGCAACACTTTTGCTACACAGGACTAGCTATGTCAGGACTTGGCGGACAATCTATGTGAGGAACAACATGTGACACTGATCAAAAGGGGTAGAAGGAAAAATTAGCCAGGGTAAACCCAAACAAGGAAAGAAGTATTAATGTTAGCTAAACTGCTTTTTCTCATACAGTCACATTCTTTTCAACAAACTTGTGTGGGAAAACACCTGTGCAAAAAAGTGCATTGGCTACAGAAGAGAAACACGGTGCCTGCGTGATGCTGGTTTGCTGACATCTGGAGAGCAGATTTTCCTCAGCCAGAGCTGCCGTGTTGCAGGAGCAACACTTTGAGATAAAACTCACAGTCAGTGTGGCAGTGAAGGTGACCTCAGCTACAACACGGTATCTGATTAGCAGGTCATGTAACCGTTCATCTTCTATCAAATCCTTTGTCACTCACTCCACACACAGACCACTAATGTGCCAATGACCAACTCTAATATTTTGTTTACTTGGTGTCTTCTCACGGATTATTCATTGCAGGCTATTCAACACTGCTCTGAAGACAAAACTCCAGGTTTCTGGGTAATTTTTCACGTTTTTTTTAATGGTAACTGAAGTTATATGTCTCCTGAGTGTACTGAGCATTACATGACACTTCAAAGGACAGTTCCCATTGACTCGCACCCAGCTGTGAGTCCTTAGCACTTCAACAAATGCAGCCGTAAGATCTCAGACTGGGTAGCTATTTGTTGGCCATTTATTGGCCACCAGAAAATGACTTTTCTAGTAACAGCACAGGCATGACAGAAACACAGGATTCTCCAGGGCTGCTGTCATACAGATACTAAGAAAACTGCTTTTCTTCTTGCAAATATTTACTAAGAAAAAGCTTCCTGCTGCAGTAACAAGTTGTGGATCATGCAGGTTCCTGCAGATAAACCTCATTCGTGTTCAAAGTCGGTGTACTGTGTTTACATGGAAAGGTTTTGTGCCAGGTGGGCTGCTGGGCTGGCTTCTGTAAGAAGCCCCAATGTCAGGCAGAGTCAGTTCCAGCCAGCTCCAAGACAGAGGCACCCCTGGCCAAAGCTGAACCAATCAGCAATGTTGGTAGCATCTCTGTGATAACGTATTTAAGAAAGGGTAAAAAATGCTGCATAGCAGCAGCCGGTAGAGAGGAGTGAGAAAATGTGAAACAACTCTGCAGACACCAAGGTCAGTGCAGGAGAGGGAGGAGGTGCTCCAGGTGCCGGAGCAGAGATTCCTCTGTGGTAAAGACCGTGGTGAGGCAGGTTGTTCACCTAAACCCAATGGAGGACCACAGTGGAGCAGATATCCACCCAGCATCCCATGAAGGACCCTGCACCAGAGCAGGTGGATGTGCCCTGAAGGAACTTCTGGGGGGACCCACGCTGGAGCAGTCCATTCCTGGAGGACTGCACCCTGTGGAAAGGACCCTGTGGAAAGGACCCACGCTGGAGTAGTTTGTGAAGAACTGCAGCCCGTGGGAAGGACACACACTGGAGAAGGTCATGGAGGACTTTATCCCATGGGTAGGGACTCCAGGCTGGAGCAAGAGAAGAGCATGGGGAGAAAGGATTGGCAAAGACAAAATGTAATGAACTGATGGTAATCTGCATTCCCCATCTCCCAAGAGAAGTCGGGAGTGAAGTTGAGCCTGGGAAGAAGGGAGGGGTGGGATGAAAGTGATTTTAGATTTGTTCTTATTTCTCATTATCCTACTCTGTTTGATTGGCTACAAATTAAATTAATTTCACCAAGGTGTGTCTGTTTTGCCCATGATGGGAAGTGATGATAAGTGATATTCCAGTCATTAGCTCAGCCTATGAGTTTTTCACTGTATTTTCTCACCCTGTCCTGTTGATGGAGAGGGAGTGATGGAGCAGCTTGGTGGTCACCTCGTGGCCAGGCAAGGTCAATCCATCCCATGAGGACAGGAAAGCATTAGAAGATTAGGGGTATACAGATGCAAAGGCCTACAGCTAGTGAATAAACCTTTATTTCTTGTGACTTAGCCATGAGAGTGGTGTCTTTTCTGTTTTCCTGTTTGCCCTGTCAGGAATCTTCCTACAACATCTTGGACTGTGAGTGATACAACATTGAGACATTATTTGAGTGTTGTCTGACATGGGTTAATCAGTACTGAACTAAATCTTCAGCAAAACATTAAAATAAAACCTGAATCTAAAAATGTCTCTCTTTTATAAACATAAACCTAGGCTCCACATACTCTGACCACTCTTTTTAGGTCCCTGAAGACCAGGAAGGCAACCCTAATACCTGAATAAACTCAATTTGAGGCATTCCTATTTATTCTTTACAATACATTCTCATTTACTGTCATGAAATTTTGCATACTTTTTCATATATTATATAGTAAATGGTGCATTTGAAAAAGGTAGCTGCCTGAAATTATATAAAACTGTTATCATAGAAGGCATTAGATTCAGACAGAAACGGCAAAAGGCAATGCCAGAGACTTCTCCAGCTTACAGCTGGACCAACTTCAAAAACTGATTTTTTTGTCTAGCAATTCAGAATATTCTTTCCTGAGGAGAAGAGTGAGGTTTTATAATTAAGTCTGTTCATAGCATCTGCAGAAGTGGGTAGTTGCTGTCTACATCATAATAATGCTTCAAAGATGAGGTTATGAAATCAAGAGAAAGGACATCCAGTATTTATAACCCACATCATCAGATAAATTGCATTGGTGTTAAAACTCTTATTTAAAACAATTACACAATGACGCTGATTCAGAAGGATCCCAAAATTGCAATTAGGAATCACTTCACAAATAACTGAAAAACAGCACAGTTATACTTGAAAAATTATATTATACTGTTCATAAGACATTTTGTAAAGAACATAGTTACACAATCTCTGATTCCAATTTCTAATTAAAAACTTTACCAGTATGTTTAACTGTCTGAGTAGTATTGTGAATTTAAAACAGGATTATTTACATGACATACAGTAAAGTTTAAAACATATATGTAGAGCCAGTGCCCAACACTTTGGGCATGACACAAAAAATCTGAGGTAGATTAACAGAGAGGTGATTAGCAGGACAATGAAGGACAAAGGCTGGAATCCATTTCAGGTTTTGAAGATGACATTTTGATGTTCTCTTAAGAGATCTAGGGTGGAATTCAGTGGTGTTAAGAGAGATTTCCAGTGTCAGGAACAATCCAAAATATCTGCACCAAGCTAGCAGCTATGTCACAGGACTTGCAGGAAAAATGTGAAGCAACAACTGAAATCCAGAAATGTACCCCTACCACCAAAAAGGACATTAAAGTCATATGCTTAGGAAACGAAATCTTCCTCCAGCCTATATAAACAATTGTGTTTATAGAGTGATCCAGTTTATCTTAAAAGAGACACCTACAGGTGATCAGCTGAATAATCTTCCAGAACTATTGGGCTGAAATCAGGCAACTGAATCCTAGCCTGTTCTCTGTATTGATCTCTCTTTACTATATCAGCATCTAAGGCACGTCGTGTGCATGTGGAAACTTCTACTCAGTCACAGAACCTTAGGTGTCTATAGCCTGGACATGATTCCCATCTTGGGTTCTTGAAGATACAAATACTTGAATGATACTGTCATGGTTTTACCCCAGTCAGTGGCTGGGCACCACGCAGATGCTCGCCTAGTCCCCCTCATCAGAAAGGGGGACAGAATCAGAAGAGTGAAAGTGAGAAAACTCGTGGGTTCAGATACAAGAGTTTAATAAGTGAAGCAAAAGTCGTATGTACAAGCAAAGCAAAACAAGGAATTCATTCCCCACTCCCCACGGCAGGCAGGTGTTCGGCCATCCCCAGGGCAGCAGGGCTCCGTCATGCATAATGGTGACTTGGGAAGACACACGCCATGGCTCCCAATGCCGCTGCCCCCCCTTCCTCTTCCTCCCAAGCCACTTATAAACCGAGCATGATGCCATATGGTATGGAATATCCCTTTGGTCAGTTTGGGTCAGCTGCCCTGTCTGTCCCCTCCCTCCTCCCCGCACACCCCCAGCCATCCCACCGGCGGGGCGGGGCGAGAAGAAGCAAAGGCCTTGCCTCTGTGTGAGCATCGCTCAGCAACAGCAAAACCATCTCTGCACTATCAGCGCTGCTTCCAGCACAAACCCAAAACACAGCCCCGTACTGGCTGCTGTGAAGAAAATTAACTCTCTCTCAGCTGAAACCAGGACATTATACACAAATATGTCTAAGAAATTAAAATAGAAATAACATATCCTGTCTAGAGCTCCATAGAGATTACAAATGTACAGAAATACAGGAACAGATGGGATGTCCCCAGGTATCGAGTCCACTTGTCCAACAAGTCCTCAATAAGAAATGTCCATTCCTTGCCCTTACACACACCAAAAGCCATGACACACTTCCTAATTCCCATACCAGATATGATACTATTAATATGAAAAACCAGAAGGACCAAAAAATAGTCCTTGACATGTCAAGAGCTTGGGCAATAATTAAAAGCACCATTGAGTTGAGAATATACAATCATGTATGATCTGCAAAGTCAAAAAGTATGTTATTCCCCAGGCAGCAGTTTGTCCTGGGCACAGTAATTAACATTTCTAGCAAAACAAAACAAAGGCAAAACAAAAGAGACCTCAAATTGCAGAGGGACCCAGGTTAGTGAAAGCAGTACTCCTTTTGAGGCCACTGGGTTTGGGCTGGCCAGTCTCTACAGTTAGCCTACCTGGCTACACACTCTTCCAGGACTGAAATGGACTCCAGAGGAAAAAGTCCTTCGAATCATGAGGAGTAGGTATTAGTATTGATAAGACATTTATTTTAATACATAAACAGAAACTACAAACCAACTTTTCATTACCATATGGAACAAATTGGCTTTATTCATGTAAGAAAGGGCCAAATACTCTTGATTTCAGTATCAGTTCAAAGCTCTGGATTTATTTATAATTTACAGCATACTGTATAACAATAATCACACATGAAAGAAAGAAAGAGAGAAAGTAAAAAGCCAAAATGAAAAGGAAGCAAATTCCCACAGGAGAGCTTTCTGGATTCTCTACACAAAAAGAAGATGCAGTGACTATTCTATCTGGAAAGCAACAAAAAGAAAATGGCTTTGAGTCAATGTTCTTCTTAACAGACACACATGAGGCTCATAAAGCTGAAAAGCAGAGGCTGCCAATAGCTGGAAAGGAACATATATTCTCAAACAGAATTATGATCTGATATATAAGACAAAGTTACATCATAAGGATATTTGGCCTTCTCTCCAGGTGATTTTTTCCATGCTATGTCAGTTTAGCAATATTTAATCTGATTTCTTTTCAGAACTACTTCTTCATAAAAATAATAATATTTATTCTGAGTAGCATTTTGAATTTACTTAAAACAAAGGCATACTGAAAATTTCAAAATTTTGAGGCACACCAAGAGAAGTATAATGTAATGGCATTCTTTCTGGGCTTGAGAAAAGAATGGAGGGCCTTGCTTTCAGCTATTTCATTGATCAGTTATTAACTTTACTACAGTTAAAATTAGTATTGAATAACTTAATCCAGGTTTCCCTTAAGGGCCTGAGTCTCACTGTAGATGAGTCCCAACTTCTATTTTAGGTGTGTTAATTGAAAGGATACGCCAGCAAAATTACCATTTGGTACCTGTTCAATCCGGAGGGACAGATTGCCAAATACTGGGTAACCGAATTAGTTTCAGAAAGCTTCTACCATGCAGGAAGGTGCATGAGATTGCTAAGGCTATCAGCTACAGCATCGACACGTGACAACTATGTAGCAGCAACACTTGGTATTTACTTTGGCATTTATTTGGGCATAGGACAAAGATGCAGTGAACAAGTATCTCTTCTTAAATTGGGTGTCCTGAAAGACAGTGTCATGAGAAAAGTAAAATGTAAGAACCAAAAGGCTTAAACCAACTGAGGTTTCAGAATGGCAATTTGGTCATACTGGGACACAGGGCAGGCCAGCCAGGGCTGGCAAAAAACAAAAGACATTATCCCGGACTGGCAATGTGCTACAGCACAAGTTGAACAAAGTCTGTGATGGCAAATAACCACTTGGTCAGTGACTCTCTTACAAATAACCTCATTGATTTATTCATCCTTCCTGTCTACTGGAACGGCAAACTGTTTTCCAGAGGCTGCACTGTATCATGCAGCTGATTCTCCTTTGTGGGAATTTGTAGTGAACAAGCTATACGTACAGTATGTCAAAATATACATTTAATCTGGTAGAATTCAAGCTATGAGAAATTTACAGGTCATTTTACATTACAGAACAGGTTCTCTGCCTTTTCTTGTCACAATGTATAACACCCTTCATGCTGACAGAGATAGCTAAGTTTGTTCTGCACCACCATACAGTATTGTGAAGGATTTAGAAAAGACCACGTTGCTTTTCCCAGCTTTAGTTCACTAAGACAAGTTGAAAACAGAAGGCTGACAAATCCCAGCACATGGTCAAAAGGATTTCCTTTGCTGCAGAGCGTTGACATATATGCCAACCCATCAGATGGCATTCTCCCACAAATACTGGTATCAGAGCTGCTTGGAGACATAATGACAACTTCCGTTGTTCGCATTTAATCAAGTTCTATAAGTGTGAGATTTCTAAAAGAATAATTATGCCAAATATAATGGAAAGAACTTTAGTTCCATATGTGAAATTTTAAATTACTTTTACAAAAACTTAGAGAAGGAGGGAGATTTCACCCTACAAAAAACGTTAAGACCAAATACTAGCAGACCTGTAAAACCTCTCACATTCAGTTTAATGCTCAATTTTCTAGCTCTGCCGTCATCCCTTCAGTTTATGCTTCTGCAGCCTTGCTACTCCAGAGCCTCACATATCAGATATCACATGTCACTCTGATCTGGGATCTGTTGACTACTGGCCAGGGAAAATGGTTACTGGGCTGGTAGAATGTCAGCAAAGACAGCAGCATGATCCCACTCCATGGCTCTCTGGAGCAGCCATTCTGCACTATCAGCCCTTCCCTGTGGCACCGCCAGCACACATACCATGGAGTGCTCCTACTCCACACGCAGGCGTGCACCCCTCCTGTGACACTACATGCACAGCAAGGAGCTGGTGCTGCTGCCGCTTGCCCCCACTTGCGGGCACACATCCGTCACAGAAGCAGGCATCTATCTGACAGATGAATCCTGTGTGTCTGAAGTCCGGTCGCTTGAGAGAGATGTTTTAGATATTTTAGACACTGATCTCATAGCAAACTATGCCAAAGGAGTAAGTGTCACTGCTAGTCTCAGGATGAATATCAACTTCTTTCCTGTTCAGGTCTTCTTTTCCTGCCACAAGGAGGAGCTATCTTTGGCTTATAGTCAACATAGCAAGGAACAGGAAGACTCCTTTCTTAGGCCAGACGCAGTACAAGCTCCCCTGTCTGCCTTCCCTTGGCCTCGGTACATACTGATGCTCCCTCACAGTTATGTGGTCAGAGTAATTAACCGTTTGTATAGATTTGCCATGAGCCTTATGACTCCCTTTTACTTTAGCATGTATGAATTTTTCAAAAAGGACACTATTAAAGAGCAGAATAAAAGAGTGTTAACAAAGCACTGATCATGTGCTACGATTTACTTATTTGTAACAAGATGGAGTAAGTTCTTACTATCGTCAAGTAAAGAGCAGAAGTCCTTGGACTGAGTGTCAAGCTATGAAATGTTACGTCAAAGACCTTCCCATCCCTTGGATTACAAACCCTTACTATTGTAACTCATTCCTTCGAACACAGCTGAGAAGGTTACATGACCGGAATTAACCCTTGCTCTACAGAATGAAGCCATGTCCCTTATACCTGTCCCTGGTCTTCTTTAAGTAGACACTTACATAACCAGTGTATAAAATGAAATCACAAAGCTGGAAACAAAGCTTCATCAGCAATTAAACACAATTTTAGAGATATATTGATAAAAAAAATAGCTAATTTTTTTGTCATTGTTAAATCAGGTTATATGGTTTTATAATAACCATGGATCTACCAAATGGGCCTACTTCACCAGTATTAAATACAATGGATTATTTAATATTAACTGGATTACATATACAACATCCTTTAAATCTCTAAAATTTAAAAGCCTCTGACAAATTTTCACTTCTGGCAACATCTGAAGAGATTTCTTCCTAGCTGATTTTTAACCATCTACCTTAGCAGTACAGCCCTGACCTCTAGTGGGTTGAGAGAAACAGTCATTGCAGGCAGGATAACATGCTAATTTGGTATCATACATAATTTCATTTGAAGTTCATGTAGAAGTTCCAGCAAAGCCATACAATCAGCCAAGGACTAGCTATTTTACTACACAAATGAAAATTAATTACAGGCCAACAGCAGTACTGTGTTCTTATGCCAATATCCATCTGACTGATGAGGTGTTTGTAACACTCAGCAGATGAATGCTCAGCCCCACTGGAAGCTCTGTATTCAGTAAACCCCATTATTAGTCACTTAGCTATCTGCATAGTTTGGTTACCTTATCTATTTTTGGTTAACTTACAGTTTGCCCAGGAGACATTTATCGTTGGATTCAGAAAAACAAATAACTCAGGTTAGGGATAAGTATATTGCAATTCTTTATAATCTAAGAATATCTCATTCCTGTGGAGACTTATGATCCCCTATTACATTCCCTGAAAACTTAACACTTCCATGATACACTCCAGATTTCAGAGATTAAGGATCTTGAGTTTCCCGTTATTTTTGTCCCACAGTGAAAATTAAATCCAGAACTCTGAAAAGATTGCTGCAATGATTTTCCAATGAAATATGGGAGGCTTCCATATGAACACTGCAGAAAATATGCAAGACACAACATTAAATTTAGCTGTCTTCATCCAGAAGGCCAAAGAAAGACACAAAGTGCTGGGAATGAGGGCTGCCTCTTTCAAATTCCTGATGCAGGGTAAATGATGCATGGACAGTCTTAACAGGACAGCCACAGTTACTCTGCTATGCTCCCCCCTACAGTCTCCAGCACAGAAGTGCTAATGAAAGCACTCATACAGTTAATTATCTTCATCCCATTATGTACCTACATTAACGTAAATAAAGTTGTTTTAATTTACCGTGAACTAAGCAAAAGGAAATCAGGCCAAACTGGACAGACAGGACATAACAAGGGCATCATTATTGGCATAAAAAATAATTAAAAAATTCAACAAAGATACCTCTTCCAAAGACCCACAAAAGTGCCACACTTTCACATCATCTGTATATGTTCAAAACACAAACATGCAGAAATGTTTTCCAGACTCTCAGCACTGTGAGACCAACAAATCAATGGCTTATGAAGTCTGGAAAACTCAGCCAAAGCAGTTCATCCACAAAACAATTGTGCAGAAATGGTACATTTTCTTTGCTTATTTATTACAGAAGCAGCTCAATAAAAGATATGTGGTTTAATCTTTGAAGGAGAAGAAAACATCCTTTTTATCATTATTATAGATTGACTAAATCAATATCCACATTAACTTGTTCATAATATCTGTACATATATATTTTTTCCCAAATGAAGAATAATTTCACAAAAAATTCTAAGGAGGCCTGAGGCTATCCTAAATTTTATTATTTTGAGATTCTTGCATTGAGACATCACTGCCTTAATTAGAGGGCTCCATTTTATTGTTTCAGTGAGGTTAACCATGGCAATCTCCTGTTTAGTAAACCCAAGCTGACTGCTATGATCCGTCACGTAGTACCAACTGGTACTGGACAAAATTCTCTCCCCTGAAATACTCAAAACGTAAGAGACAGTTTAAAGGTAATCTTCCCTTTATTTGCTAGCATACTACAGTCCATTACATATCATAGAATCATAGAATCATTACATATGTTTGGCTTCATAGACTGATACTTAAATTTTTGTCTGCATCTGTATTGCCCTAAGTTCTCCCCAAAGTGCCCTCAGTGCCAGAGTCCTCCAACCACAGGTTCCCTGGCTTTTGGAAAGAGAATGACAGGTGTCCCAACTCCAAACACAAGCAAGGGATTGACCTATCATCATGCCAGAATCCTGTGACAACATTAATTATTAAGAGCATGCTTTGACATTCTCCTAATGGTTTCTATGTAAGCATAGAGCAGGAAAGAGACCAGCCAGAGTGGCCTTTCTATATAAAGTGTAACCTGGACTACGTAGCCTCCTCTGGCCCTAACTAACGCCGACTGCCAGCCTCCAGATCATCAGGGAGCTGATCTGCTCTGACCATTGTCCATCTCCCCAGTTCTCACTTCCTTCTGCCTCCCTTTCTCAAGGAAACAGAAAAACTGCATCCAAAAATCACTCCTAGTAACCTCAGCCTCTGGCTTACTCGCTGTGGCTCATGACACTTCAGATTTACCATTGGTCTATTAAATCTTCTTGCTTTATTTGCTATCCTGAGGAGGATGTCAGCTCCTAAATTCAGTCTCAAATCTCCACATTTCTGTGTACAGAAATCCCAGCAAATCTTTACCCACTTCATCTCCCATGGAACCAGCTTGTGCTGTGCCCAGTAGGAGCTGCCAAGTTCAAGCAAGGGGGAAGCAATGAAGAAGGGATGGTAATTAAACATTCTGGGCCAGGTTGCCCATCCTGTTCCTCTATTTTGTCTGTGAGATGCTGGTAGGAGTGAGACAGTCTTTTATGTAGGACTGGGAAGTAAAGTGTTAGAGGTGCAAATAAGTGCAGGGTAAAGCAAGACAAAGATGTTGAAGAAGTTGAAAAGGTCTGTGGAATAGAGGTTATCTACAGGTGTCACATACATCTGCAGTGTGAATGCCCTGTTCATCCTTCTAAGCCTTCATAACATCCTGCAATCTAGACAAGATAGTCCAGCTTTAGGTAGCCTCACTGCAACTGCCATCAGAAGAGAAAATTCAAGACAACATGTGGTTGGAACTGAGTAGCTTCAACTTCTCTGATGAAAATCATAAAGGATTTGCAAGGATGAATCATTTTTTTAGCTGTCAAATTGGAAACCCAACAAAGATGCCTCAATCACTGAGTGTAAGTCAGAACATTCTGAAAATCTGGGCTGTTTTTAAGTTGTCTCTGACTGAGCATCCCAAAACTGAGGCACAAGAGCTCTTGTAGAAAGACTCAGTTTGAGAGCTCACTTATAGTTACTTTATAGTCTTAATTAGGTACTGAATCCTACCCTAAGTCACTTCAACACACTTTCTCCACAGTATTTTGTGTTTTCTTGACCTCTACTGCCTGAAAGTAAATGAAGGGCCTCTCTGTAACTTTGTGTGCTTTAATGAAGGAAAACCAAATGTTCAGACAACAAATTGAATATAAATTGAATAAGAATGTTCTTCATCTCTATTCATCAACTGTAAAATTCTATTTAAACAGTCAAATTAGAAATATCTGCCAACAAAACAGTGGATGGTTATACTTAACAAGGTGTATTTGACCTTCAAAATACATAGAAGCTGTGGGTCTTCAGCATGTCTGCAAATCATTATAGTCCTAAATACGGATGTACATACCCAGGGTGGGAAATGTTAGCCACAGGGATTTATAACTGCCCACACAAAAAGTCAGTGACATAATTAAGTTAGAATTCAGGAGTTCATGGCTCTTTGCCCTAAGTTTCATTCACATGCCCACAGTCCGTTCAAGTCTGACTTGAACAAAGAGGTTTCCTCGCATAGCATGCTGTCATTTCTTTTTTCATCTGTACTCAAATGAGAGGAACCATACTTGAATTAATGTCTCAGCCTGAGCATATAAATCTGACTCAGATTCATATGCCTGCATGCCATTTAATTTTGACATAGCACAGGAAAACAAAAAATAGCTTTGAAATTTTGTATTGGGACAAATGTATCACTATGTCTACATAACACCAGTACTCTGTTCCCATGAATGCATCAAGCACACTAATCATTCTAATCTGTTTATAGACAGATATTATGAATGAAAGTTTATTATTTTTAAAGAATAATTCAATTTAGATAGATTAACAATGAGACTGACTTCTCACACAGAAATTTTTAAAGCTAAAAAACCCACAGTCCCATCACAACACTTGGATCTGAAAATTCGTACACTATTCTTTCTGGCTTGTATTTTTACTGTTTGACACAATCAGCAAAGTGAAACATACATATATTTAGTAAAAGCTGGTTCTTGTCTAAGTAATTTTAAAAAAAAAAATATTAATCCAATAATAGATATCACAGATTCAGACTCAGTCTTTGACTGATCTTATTATAGACAACTGAGGTCACTGTTATTTGTAACCTATGTGGTTTGTAAACCAGGGCATCAAGAGGCAGAGCAGGTTTCACAGCAGCTGCTGTTATGTAAAAGTCATTGGCTTATCAGATAATTCAGGACCCGAAGAGTCCAGCCTCCTGTTCATAGCAAGATCAGCTGTGCAGGCAGACTGGGCTGCTCAGGGGTTTGTCTAGTTGGGAAAAGGTAGGTAAGAAAGGTAAGGTAAGAAACTGAGAGAGCTTTGACTCTTTTCCCAAGAAGGTACCTGAGGTTACGTGTGGCAGAATGTACCTTTCTGAGTGAATTAATTTTCCTTCAGTCTCAGAAGGGAACAAAAGAGGCATTGCAACTACTTCTGTCATAGTTCATGCTCCAATAGAGCCTCGCAGCATGGCTATTCCCTGTTCCTCTGTGGGGCTATGAGTGTAGGATCAACTGATTTCAAAGTTTAATTCAGTGAAAAAACAATGCTGAGAGAATTCAGAAGTACTGACAAATACTGTTCTGTCAGTATTACAGAACAAAACCAACTTTGCAGACTCAAGGCAGAAGAGCCATACCACACTCCAACTGATAGGGATGAGGAAGGGATGGACCTTAAGGTGAAGTCTGTCTAAATATAAGAACTCAAATGCAGTTATCAACAAACCTGGATTATCTTTCTAGATTCAGCTAAAGTCAAGTGCAGATCCATCTAAGTGATGGATTTCCACTTTATATAGTAAAGCAAATTGGCCTGTAGAAGCATGGGGTATACAAAGCCTCATGCATCCATCTCATCTGTTACACCAGATAAGGTTATTGACTCAAACAGCAGAAAATCATGTTTCTTACTGAGGTCTAAAAGGGGGATGCTGCTATCAGGAAAAGGAGTTTGGGAGACTAAGTTACGGACAGACAACACCACTTGTCAAGTTATATGATAGAATTAAGGTTGCTTTGATGACTAGTGCCTAAGAGCAACTGCCAAGATTGTAGAAGTTGCATTTGCTAGCACCCATCTACAGAGGACATCAGAGAACTCAAGGCCAGATTTAGAAACTCACATAAAATGGACTTTTAAGAGTAAATAAGAATCAAACAGAAGGAATAAATCGCCTGTTCCCATAGAGAACCAGTAAGGCTTCACAGGAATTCATGACAGAACTGTGCTGTTCCACACATTCGGAAACCATCTGAGTAAGTGAGTAAACAACAAGGTGGCAAAATTTTGTGATACCAAATTGTTCAGAGTAGTAAAGATCAACGCGCATCTGAAAGTGACTCAGCCGTAAAGTGGTAGGTGAAATTCAACATAAAGGTCAGTTGTCCTGTTTTTGGCAGGGATAGTTTTTTTTTCCTAGCAGGGGGCACAGAGCTGTGTTTTAGATTTAGGATGAGAATAATGCTGATAACACACTGATGTTTCAGTTGCTGCCAGGCAGTCAAGGACTTTTCAGCTTCTCATACTGTCCTGCCAGCGAGAAGGCAGGGGTTGCCCAAGAAGCTGGGAGGGGACACAGCCAGGGCAGCTGACCCAAACTGGTGAAAGGGATATTTCATAACATATGACGTCATGCCCAGTATGTAACTGGGGGTGGGCCGGGAGTCAGGGCAGCTGAGGAACCAGCTGAGAATCAGCTTCCTGTGGTGAGAAATTGTGCTATTCATCACTTGTTTTGTACATTCTTTTGTTATCATCATCATCATCATCATCTTCCTTTTCTGTCCTATTAGACTGTCTTTATCTCAAAGTGTGGGGTTTTGGGTTTTTTCTTTTTGATTCATAGATGGATTACCAGCCCTGAGGACTGATTTTCCATTGTTTTTTCACTGGAAAAGTCAGTAGGTTCCCAGATCAGTTCCAAACCTCCAGTTTTGTTGGAACACCTGAATTCTAAATCTTCAGGCTTTTCCACATCGGTATAGAGAGCACAGAGAGAACATAAAGACAACTGGATTAAGCTAACTGAGGTCAAGCAAATATGCCTTGCAATAGGAAAGTCTGAGATTTCCATAAGTATGAGTAATTGGGGAGGGCAGGCTTCATCATGAAACCCACTGGTGTCATTCAAGTGGGAAAAGAATATACAGGAGTTCCATTTCAAATTATCTCAGCATGGCGCTCAGAATTCCTCAGAATGGAAGATGGCAGTAAGGATGTTCACCTAGCACAATGAATTGCTAAATGACCAGGAAAGCATGTCCAGTGCTCCAAAGTTAACCACTGAGCACAGAAAAAAATAATCTCTAAATTTAAAGCCTCCTATTTTGAGCAAGTATAACAAAAGCCAGAAATGTATGGCAGTATTTGTATCCCCATCTCCAATTTTTCCTATCCCAAAACCATCATCACAAATCAAAGAATCTTTCCAGGAAGATAAGAACATGGATAGTCTCCCAAGGGACTCTTGCTACACAGGGACATGGTTTAGTGGGTAATAGGTGGTGGGGGGACGGTTGGACTAGATGATCCTTGAGGTCTCTTCCAACCTTAATGCTTCTATGATTCTATATTTTTTATGGAATTATGAAGAAATTAATAATTTTTATTTACACAGATGCTTTATAACTCTACCTTTAATGATCTTAGGTGTATTATTGTCATGTGTGATTTTTAGCTAGTTAGCTCCAGTGACAAATTATCTGCAGAGAAAAGACTAAATTTCAGTAAAAGTCATATGACTAATGTATGTCAAGTCAAGCAGAAGAAGGTAGAATGACCATAATAGACTTAGAACAGACAATAGCAAGCATTTAAAACAGCATAATTACAACACTATCATTGTGCAAATGTTGGCCATATGTTCATCATTTATTCTATCTGCATACAATAAGGAATACATATTAATTTGTTTCTGATAAGGGGACAAGAAAGGCGTAAAGAGACAATATGTTTAGACAATATGTGAAACCATCTGTGACTCTAAGACCTCTAGTTCCTGTTTTGAGAAGAAAGCCCATTTCCAAATCCAGCACTAAGATGCCTTTGAAAACAAAGGTTCATACTGAAGTCATAGCAATGTGCTGTTTCTCACCTACTGCAGTGTGATGTTAGGCAAGCTGAAACCCACCCACAATGGACTGTGGCCAGATTCTCCAGCCCAGACATCACCTGACTTGGAGGCAGCTCTGGAGGAAGGCTGTAGGCCCTCTCAAAGGCAGCACCACAGGAGCCAGCTGAAGGCCTGCTCAGATGGGCACTGAGCAGTGACAGATGTGCAAAGGGTTGGCATTGTGGTCACCAAGCTAGACTGTGACAACGAGAACATGTTAGCGTGTAGGTCCCTCAAAGGGAGTGATGATGTTGCTGGGCAGAAAGAGGTTGCCTGCCTGTCCCAAGTGAAATGTAAAAGAGTTCAGAAACAACGACTTTCTGCAGATCGCCACTCTGGTGGTGAGACAATGCTCCACAATGTTGCTCTAGGGCATCCGATTAAGTTGAGATGAAATGAGATGTTCAACTCTGACTAATATTTAAATACAGCAAGTTACAGACTTAAGCAGAAATAAATAAAAAAAATATATAATTAAACTCTTCAAAACAAAGCTTAGCTAGTAAATTAAAACTCTCATGTTCCCAGCATTCTTCAGTTCACAGGAAAAGAAGTGACCAAAAATGGCTTTCATAATGCCAGTTATGGTCTGGTAACTTTTACAGCTACTGGGTAACATGAAGCAGAGGGCATACAGCACAGAACTAGAGAAAAGTTTAGGTTGAAGGTAGTCCAACTGCCTGCTCAAAGGTAGACTAGCTTCAAAGCTGGATCAAATGCAGCTGCAGAACTGCTGTACCATGCATCTACTGGGTGCCTGGATAAGATACCCTTGTCTCCAAATTGGAGAGACACAGATTCAATGGACGCACTGCTCAGTGGATAAGGAATTGGCTGGATGGTCGCACTCAGAGGGTTGTGGTCAATGGCTCAAAGTCCAAGTGGGCGTCAGTGACAAGTGGTGCTCCTCAGGGGTCGGCACTGGGACCGGCACTGTTTAACATCTTTGTCGGTGACATGGACAGTGGGATTGAGTGTACCCTCAGCAAGTTCGCTGAAGACACCAAGCTGTGAGGTATGCGGTCAACACACTGGAGGGAAGGAAAGCCATTCAGAGGGATCTTGACAGGCTTCAAAGGTGGGCCCGTGCACACCCCATGAAGGTCAACAAGGCCAAGTGCAAGGTCTTGCACGTGGGTTGGTGCAACCCCAAGCACAACTACAGGCTGGGTGGAGAATGGATTGAGAGCAGCCCTGAGGAGAAGGACTTCTGAATGATTCCAGGGACAGTGACTCCACCACCTCGCTGAGCAGCCTGTTCCAATGCCTGACCACTCTTTTGGTGGAGACTTTTTCTGAATATCCAATCTAAGTCTCCCCTGACACAATTTGAGGGCATTTCCTCTTGTCCTATCACTTGTTACTTGGGAGAAGAGACTGACACCCTCCTCACCACAACCTCCTTTCAGGTAGTTGAGGAGAGCGATCAGGTCTCCCCTCAGCCTCCTCCAGACTAAATAAGCCCAGTTCCCTCAGCCGCTCCTCACCAGATTTGTGCTCCAG
>VWZZ01003346.1:0-72895 GCA_013399095.1 Psophia crepitans
AGCGAAAGCGCCCCGAACCGGGGCTCCACGAGCCCTGATGGCCGCTTCGCGTTCTCAAGGGTTATGCCGCGCCACGACACATTGAATTTAGAAATC
Source organism: Psophia crepitans (assembly GCA_013399095.1). NCBI lineage: Eukaryota > Metazoa > Chordata > Aves > Gruiformes > Psophiidae > Psophia > Psophia crepitans. The sequence goes on from VWZZ01003346.1 coordinate 97, forward strand.
ACGCTTCTTTAAGAGCTGCGCATAAAGCGGGTCACCAAGAAAACAAACTGGTTTTTAAACTACTTTCAATCATGATAAAACTCAGTGAGGTATCCAGGGGGAAAGAAAAAAAAAAAAAAAAGAAAAAAAACCCAGCAAAGGGAGACGTTTGTAAGATTTAAAGTGGAGATAGGGCTCATTGAAATGCTGTCTTTCAATGCTCAGCTCCAGACAAAATCTTTCCGAAAGACTGGCTCAAGGAAGCACCACTCCTATCTGATCCTACAGGAAAGGAAGCAAAGGACTGTGGTAAGCAAGAAAAACTTGCAAGTACTTTTTGGAGACAAGGCAGGGGCAAGGGGAAATACTGACTCCAACTCTTCAGTTGAGACTTGACCTTCATTCCACAGACCACAGGAAAAGGAAAAAAAGAAAAGGTCATCTAAAAAATTCTGGTAGTTGATCACCTCAGAGGTACAAGATGTTTTAGTGTTTCAAACAGAAAATCTGTTTCTGTTGTAGAAGTGAGTATGACAAAAAGCACTTGAACCTTCTGAAGAAATAGATAAGAGTGTGTGTGTATATATGCGCATACACACACGCCTGCATTATTTCCAGCTCTGGATACGAGAACAGGAATGCATTTCTGAATAAATATTGTGCTGCTCTCTGACCAAAGTCTGAAAAAGTTAGCGTTGTGCAGCATTAGAAGAACAATGAAAAAAGCAGAGACAAGAGTGGTATCTGTATTTATGAAGATTTGAGATCAAAACTTGAAGTCAACTCAAGATATTTCATAAAGCAAAGTAGACCAAAGTACTTTGATATAGACTCAACCTTGTTCTGACAGTGACAGAAAGTTATAACAGGACTAAAGTGCTATTAATTGGATTATTTAAACTGTAGTTAGATTTATGCAGGGGATGGTTGGGGCTACCTTGAGGGATTCAGTGCTGCTTTGTCTTATTCCGATTTGAAAAAAAAATTATCTCAACATCTCCTGATTACCCTGTTGTGATACTTGTTTTACCAAAGATAGATTAACCCTTAAATTCAGAAGTAATGTTAACAGCAAGTTTACTTCGTGTTTTAAATGTATCCTCTGCACCACAGCAGAAGTGATGGGGTAAGAATTTATGCTGTTGGTTTTGTGCTTCAACTCTAGATAAAATCTTAAATGTGAATATATTTGCTCTGTAAGGAATACACACTAAGGAAAACAAAACCCCAAATCTACTTTTTAATCCTAGTTTTCTATTTTTGGATCCTCCCATCAAGTTCGACAGAAAATTGCATCCCAAATATTAAATGCTATGGGATAGTTCAACAAGTCCTACCAGAAAGTGCTATATTAGTGTTTTGTTACATTGCATAAATTTAAGAGTAATCACCATATAGATCTATTACTTTTCAATGGAAGCCTATAATCTTCATGTCCATTAAAAGTCATATGGATAGTCAGGGGACAGCGGTTCCTCTAAACCTGTGGCTGTAGATCCACGCACCATACATTGACCTTCTTTAAAACACTTGCAGCAGGGAATATTTTACCGAACGCTGCAAGCGGATCCTTTGCTGGGATGACCTGGCTGGGCTACTGTAGGGTCTCTAAGCCCCACTGCTACAAGGCTGGACTATTCAGTGTTTTACCTGTCAGTGTCCTCAGAGAACGGTGTCAGTCCTTTGTTTATCCTGTGCAGCTACAGAGCAATTAAAGCAGCAGGACACCAGCATGGGTTTTGTGATATTTGTCTCTATTATTCAAACTGATCCCACAGTTCTGCCTTTGCTGTTTCTACCCTTGAGGGAAACACAAACAACTTTTAATTCCAGAGCATGGTTTGTAACACGATGTATTAGCGTAAGCTGCAGTACAAACCATGGCTAGAGCTTCACACCCACTGCAAACCAGGAACTATGCACCACAATGGAAAGCGAGACATCGCCTCCAATGCAGCAAGTCAGAACTTCATGGTTGATTTAGTGACTCAATTCTTGCTTAATGCTTCTCAAATTATTCTTGAACTAGCTGGTGTGGAAGAGAATGAGTCAGAAGTTGCTTGCGTATTTCATCTCCGTCAGTACCAGCATAGGGCAGGCATGCAGGCAAAAGAATGAATTAACAATGGCAGTGTTTAGAAACAAAAACTAACCTTGCTAATAGTCTGGTTCCTCCTTATACCCTAAAATGACACAAAGGCTGCCCACTGTCTTGACACAGCAATTCACGTTTACTGCCTTCTCATCCATCATGAATGGCACTTGCATCAGTTCTAGCCAGGGCTCAGTGCAGGTAGTTCAGCTGTAGGCATCTCCAACGTGATCCTTTTCTCTACCATCTGTCCTCCACTACAACAGTATAATTTTAAACCTATTTGGCCACTGAAGGGAATGCAGAAGGCAGCATTAAGGCAACACCAGTGTTCTGTTCTTCACTTCTGCTTGTGGAGGAGCAGCTTAATAGAATAGTTTTGGCTTTAAAGGTCACAGGTAGTAAAAGATCATATATCTGAACTACAGCCTTGACCCTTATTGCATTGCATTGATTGTGCATCTTGGTTTGTTCCAGTTCTACCAAGTTAAATAGTATGATCTCAGAAGGGAGGTATTGCTTTATCTCACAAAATGACTGAATTTTAATAGCCATTCAACAATAAACAAAAAAAAAAGTTATTACTGCTTGCTGAGTGCCTGCAAGTAAAGATTGAAAGCCTAAGCAAGTAAAAACATTTCTTCATCTTATGAAATGCATGTCATTGTATGTACAATGAAATGCCATTAAAGATATTTGTTACTGTAATACAGAGAAAGCAAGTTAATCAGAAAGAGCACTAGTGTCAGGAGTACACGAGGTTCTGGTGGGGAAGCTTCTCATTTCTGTCCTGAGGGGTAGTAACCAGTCACTGGGGGAGCAATTTACCACCTTAATGTATAGACTTATATACTATACAGACTACTAAAACTATTATTGAGCTATTGCATTCTTTACCCTACAGGAAAACAGGCCACAGAGAAAGCAAAAGCAAGACAAATCACAGAGTATCTGCATATGGTTATAGCAGATGAAATATAAAGACTGTTGTTCGAACCACAGCTACCTGAACGTTTGTAATGTCAACAGGCGCAGAGAGTGAGTGCTCCCTCCCTCCAAAAGAGCCAAGGCACTACCTTAGACTTAAAGGCAGTGCATATTGCCTATTCGATCCAGGGTTAGCATGTATTATGAGTAGGGCAACAAGAGTACTGATTATGTGTATTATTTTCTTTTTTGGGAGACAAAGTCTGTATAAATAATGGAACTCAAAGACTTTCAATCTGGGGCAAAAAACATTAGTTTCATTTTCTATCACACGCTCATCAACTCCTCAATATTAACCTCAAATCATAAAACTAAAAATTCCAAACTGTAGAAAAATAAAAGGAAAATATTAGAGCTCAAGTAGCAGACCTTAAGATAGGATGTTAAAAAAACCAAACCTCCATATCGTTTTGCACTAGTAGTCTTGCCCAAAACATTTTCGTGTGGCTATGATAATGATAGCTTTTTGCTTTTTACAGCTGTATTAGATGTTTAAGGAGCATTGCCTCCTAACACGATAGTTGCCATAAGAAGCAGCGTATTCATCATTCATTTTAGAAACTGAAACAACTAATGTATTTCCCTTCCCTTGCAATATTAAAAATTCAGAGTATTACACTAACAGAGGACAGTTTCCAGTCCCGTTACTAGCAATGTTACAAAGCCCATGTAGCCTTAAATTCTTAATGTTTTCTAGTGTCTGTGTTATCCTACTAAAATCAAATACAACATCAGGGCTGTTTGTGGAAGACATGCTGCTCTTCCTCCAGTGACCTTTCCTCTGCTGCTTCTTGTAGTGCTTACCACTAGGCTTAAATAATTAAACATGCCTAAGCCTGAAGTGATTGCAGAAATGCACCTACATTTGAAAAGTACTATTTAGACAATAATTTGTAGAACAACAACTGGAGGCCAAATGCTTATTCTCATAAACTGACATCCTTATTGGAGCTACCTACTCATTTCCATTGCCTGGGGGCCTGGACAACATCATGAAAGCAGCCTTCTAGTACACCAATTACAGTTAAACAAGACAGAAAGAAAGAGAGAGACAACTATCATCAACATTCAGAAGTAAAAAGAAATACATTAAGTTTTAAAAGCTCAGGCCTGGTTTCTGATAAAAAAGGTGAGTACTTTCATTGTACAATAGACATTTAACCAGGACAAAATAATCTTAGGAAATAATTACTTATGCTACACTTAGAAATATGTGGTATTTTCTCAAATATTCATAAATATTAATAGATTTAGAAAAATCATGACTTTCCAAAATGCATTTTCTCCTCCCATAAAGCTCACTTCCACTAGCACAGTAAAATTCATGGATATCAGAGTAGTAGCTTTATCTACTGAGGATGCAGAGGAAGTAGCAAGACCATCACTTTATAACATTTTTCTCCTGACGTTTCCCTCCCTGTACCTGAAAGCGTAAAGAGAAGGGTGGTAGTGGTGAAGCATGTTTCCTGCTGACAACATCAGAAAGACTTCAAACTGGTTCATACATAGCCAGAAACAAGGAGGTAAGTTTAAGTCACAGATAAGAGAGATGATTAAATAAGTTAGCTTTCTCTGTTGCTAGACTTCAACAGCTTCCATTAAATTCTAGATGGAATAATTGTTGAAAAGCCCATCATTCACAGCAAAGCTTTGATTTCAAATGGAAAGCTACATTACATAAAAATAAGTATTTTGGACAGACCTTTTCGAAATTTCCCGTCTTCCTACATCTTGTAGATGTGTTTAGTAGAATATACACATTCCATGACCTGTTTCATGACTTAAAGCTAATACTCTTGGAAAGTTTCACACAAGTCTTCAGAAGAATGAATTCATGGGATCAAGGAAATTCCACCCCCTCTTTCCAAATTTCTAATGTAACACTCCGTACACAAGAAAACAGCATAATTAATACCACTTGCCTGTTGGCAAATATTTCCCTTGAAAGAAAAAAAGTTCAGACGTAGGTAGAAATGCAGAGATGCATCTCTAAAAATAGGACAAATCTAAAGCAGCAATCCAGACTTTTGACGACTGATGTATTAGAAAGTGGTATCCCAAGCCTGCATACCGCAGAATGGAGTTGATATATCTGGAGAAAAATGTGGAACTTCCCTATTTATCTGAATGAAAAAAAAAAAAAAAAGAGATCTTGCATCTCCACCTACTTCAGAAAAAGAATATAATAAGAAGAATTAAGGCAGATTAAGAGACTCTTTTAGGCAGCTTAAGACCCTTAAGCACACATTCCCAAGCCAAGTCTTTATAATATAAGAAGTCTCCTAGTTACCTCTCTCAACTGTCACTGTTTTCAGTATTGCATAAAGCTGCTTAAACTATAAAGCTGATTGTCAAGGGAATCCCAGTTTGAAGGGATCTTTTGTGGTTTGAAAGGGTTGTGACTTCTGCAAAAGGAGGGCATCAGGTTACTGCAGCAAGCCCTGAATATATCAATGACAACAGAGGAAAAGGAAAACTAACAAGTCAGGCGATACTGTCTCTCCCTTACTCCTCAGCTAAATCACATGGTAGTTGCAGGGCAGAGCCAAGAAGGACTAGGACAACCCTTGCTCCCCTGAGGCCACTTTCTTCTCCAGTAAATAGTACAGCTACTCCGCTGCAGGTCACAGGAAAACAAGAGGTGCTTCTGAGCAGCACTGTCACATGCAGCCCACTCCACTGCAAGCATCCCCTGAAACGTCACAGGCAAAAAGACCTGTATGGATCAAGCGCAACATGAAACGTGAAGTGGAGGAATAAAACGCATGGTATTTACTGCATGACAGCCAGGTTAGGTTAATTCAGCCGTACGTTAACTCAGCCAAATTCCTCTGCATATTCTAGAACGGATAAAGCCATTCAAGACTACTTTGTCACTAAAAATCTTCAAAGCTTACACAGTTTTGACTTACATTTTTCACTGGAAGACATGTGGGTGATTACATAAAAATTGCCACATAGTCAAATGTTCTTAGATCTAGCTCAAGAACTCCAGAATTCATAATACTTGGTTTTCCAGAAATGAATTAAAATACCTACCCATTCAGTTAAATTATTTTACACTTCCTTTATGATACAAATTTTCAATGCATCGGTCATTTTATTTGAATGTTATCACTGGATACTTAGCCTCTTGCATACCTACATATTAAGTTACCTGTTCTGCATGCCCCAGTTTGTTTCAGACTTCCTGAATTCAGCTGATCCAAATGTTAACTAGCATGAACCCCCCACTCCTATAATCTCTCAATAATCCCAGCCAAACTGAAGTTTAGTATGTACCCATATAAATTTCTAATCACACGAAGTGTCTTTTTTTCCTGGGCCCGCACCCTTCTACAGTTCACACGCTGCTTTCACTCAAATGGTGTCTAAACTACATGTCTTATCTTATTTGTTCTTAGAACTAGATTGCACTTCCACCTGAGAGAAATGATTGCATAGCTGAACAGATAAAGAACAAGACTTTAATATTAAAAACCCTGTTGCGATATAATAATTGAAGACTCCGTGGTGAAGTAGTATTCCCAGGAAGATATGTTCTTACTCAATATATAGTCTTTTTCTTAAGAAGCTGTACCTCCAATTTCCCATCAAAGTCCAAGGCTTAAGTTTTCAAAGCTTTTTCAATAGAGATCCGAATTCCTTATGGAGTTTCGATAATGCCACTGCTGTTATTAGCCTTGCTCTATCTACCCTTGTTCAAAAATAAAAATGCAGACTTGGGACCTGACGAAGTGGCATTTCTGAAGCATATACTTGAGATGCTCAAAAGGACATTCTACAAACCATTTTTCCCACCCAAACCACCAAAACACACTCACTGCATGCAAAACTAAAATTTTCTTCCGTGTGCAGTCTGTACAATGCAATCCCTGCTTCTGCCCTTGCAAGAACATGAAACTACTTTTGTCTTTGGGGTAAACTCTGCACTATTTTTCCTTCCTACTTTTGAGTTCACCTATTCCACTCTTTTCTCTCCAGTTTTTACTGTTGAACCTTCTGCTTTCCAGAAGGCAGCTACTCTTGCAGGTTTTAAGTAAATTGTAGGTAGATCATTTAGCTTCAAAGTGCCTCATTTTCTTCCTGAAATGAAGAGTATAGTGAAGATTTATAGGTTTACATGAAATGCACAGCTATTATAGTGAGTAGCTCCAGAGAAAAGCCTATAAATAAAAATAGGTTGAAACAAACACAGCCTCAATGTAGAAAGGCCTGATCTCAGAACATTCACCTTCTCTTTGTCCCTTCAACTAGAAACTGCATGATACTTTCAACAATGCTTAAGTGATGAATAATAAGGCGGTGGGGTGGGGGCTTGGGGCAGAAGGAAGCCACACAAAGAAGTGCCATCCCTAGCTGTACCTAATAATACCAAAATTAAGTCTTTTTGGTTTAATAAGCTGGTGATCCACCACACATGTAGTGCAGAAGTGTTGCTTTTCTTTCTTGTTTGCCCACTTCTTTCCAGGACAGCAAAAAAGACAGTAAAGATGATATGCTACTAGACAAATTAGAAAAAGAAAGCCAAGATTATATGGAAAATGTGCCCACTGCTTGATAGCCCCGTGTTGCACTGGTAAGTTTTTCTCCTACGATTATATAACAGAAAGGGCAAGACTCTTTTTCTCCCAAGTGAGTTAAATGAAATTAAACAAGTATCAGGAACAAAAAAATAAAGAGTTACTGGCCTCCCACCTCACTTGTCTGTATCTTTACCTGATACCAATTCAGCTATTTCAGAGGAACTAAACAGAGATGTAACACTGTTCTTATTCTTGTAAACAGGATGAACAACAGGACTGGAACTGACAGTCTTTAATTACTAGTACGTGCTGGACTTCATGAGCACTTGATATAAATTTAACCTACCAAAACAACATCTTAAATTACCAAAGAGGTTAGAATAATGAGCCTCACGGAAAATCTCCCTTCCATGGGCTGCAAGCTCAAAGCTATGTTAAAAATGCATCAACAGAAGCCCTTCATATTTGCATTTATAAGCCTCATTTAAGCATGCTTTTGTTTTATACTGATGTTTCTGCTAGTCCTTGCAATGCACAAAGTACACAGCATACCTACCCTTGGTGGCCAGATGAGTAAAGAAACTCTGTCAAGTTACAAAATAATTGTTGTCCATACAAGAAGTTTCTTCAGTACACATAGGGGAAAGACTTATATCCGTTGCTACAATTCTGAGTTTGCACTACATGTTCTGAAAAAGAGTCTCTGGTTTCTGAAGAAATCTCTGCCCACTACCCTCCTCCAAGATCAATAGGATTCTACCTTACATAACCACTCTAAGTTTGGCAGCAAGAGCTCTTAACACTGCAGCATCTTGCAGATTTTGAGAATACAAAGTTTCCTCCTCAGCAATATGAAATTGCTGTAGAAAACTCAGCATACTGCTTGGGCATTTGGTCCCAAACTTTGAAAATGTCCCCATCACTACCTTACCAACCTAAACAGTAACAGCCTCTAGAAGCAGATACATGTGTACGTATATCATGCTCTCAACACTCCTCTTTTGGACCACTCCTGAGTGCTACAGTGTCTAAGCCAACATTTTTCTCATGCTTTTTTGTTATACAGCTCAACAAAAATACACAATCTTTTGCATTAATTTCACCAAAACATGAGGAACTTTCACTGCTAAAGGATGTTTTCTTGGCCACCTCAGTCTGTGCAAGGCCAAATAATGTAGCACCACAGATGCTGTCTTCCCTAACCAACCTAAGTAACTGCTCTTTTGAAAAGCTAAGAAATTAAACCACCTCTCAGACAAACTTCATTTTCACACTTCCAACTGAAAGTAGAAAATCCATTGGTTTTAATCTGCTGCTTAACAGTTTTGAGTTTATCCAACACATTCGTTTGCCAGTCCAGGAACTGAAATTTTGGGTTCTGAGTCTCCTTCATTCCTAAACTTTATCCTTTGACATGAAATGAAATGAAATAGGAAGTCGGGCAAGGAGAGGGGAGGCAGAGGAAGTAATTTACTACAGTCAACTAACTTGTCAACTTGTCAAATTGGAGCATAGGAGGTTCCGGGTTAACGTAAGGAAAAACTTTTTCCCCGTGAGGGTGACAGAGCACTGGAACAGGCTGCCCAGAGAGGTTGTGGAGTCTCCTCCTCTGGAGACATTCAAAACCCGACTGGACACGTTCCTGAGTGATGTGCTCTAGGTGGCTCTGCCTTGGCAGGGGGGGTTGGACTAGAGGATCTTTCGAGGTCCCTTCCAATCCTTGTGATTCTGTGAACTGAAAGGACATATTTGTAACTTGTTTTTTTTCTTAAGTGGCTAAAGGCAGTAAATTTTACTTACTATTATGTCACTTAATGTAAGAGATTTAAGATCACTAATTCTACCCGCAGGAATTTCCAGTGATCATGCCATTTGTCATTAGAGAAGTACACATTCATAAGCAGTGTGCTTACTGATAATCTACTCTCTTCTGGCTCTTTATTTCAAAGCCAGGCCCAGTGTCATCACATCACTGTAAGATAATATTGCAGATCAACTCGATGAGTCAGCAATCAAAACGACATGTTCTGCCATCCCACAGAGCTTGTTCTTTTGGTTCAAGTCCTGGAATTGCTGGTACACCTCCTCTCTCCCATCCTCCCCTTGCTTGCAAGCCACTGCAGAGCTCCAAGATGGACTTACCAGTTGTCAGCCCACCTTGTTTCAGAAGGAAGGGGGAATTCATGTGTAAAGTACCCTGGGCCTTCGACAGATACACGTGCTAGAGAAGCTTAGTACCTGGTTGGTTGACTAGCAATGAGCAAAGGAAGCTGCTCAATTAACTGGAACTAAGTGAAAAAGAAATTTCAGTTTTCTTTATCTTCCCCTTATTCTTAAAACAAGATTTAGATACTTCAGCTCACAAGAATCTCACTGTAGCCATAGTCCTGCTGCGAGACTTTACCTGTGATATACTCACTGCAAGACCCTTGCAGGCCTTCCCTTCATATTTCACCAAGATGTACAATTCATAGTGGATTGAGCTCATACAAGAGCCCAAACAGTACAGAGAACAAAGCATTTTCTACATTAGGTGAGACTAACGGTGTATGGGATGTTACACTATGAAATGCAAATAAAATGGAAGGGCCACTAAAATGAAACACTGAACATTCTTTTCACAGTTCTTTTTAAGTGAACACTAAAAAAAAACCATGGATGATCCTTCTAGTGCTAAAGCCTGTTTCCGCAGAAAACCTGCTAGTATTTATTATCCATTTCCGTTCTTGCTATAACAGCAGCAAAGATAGTAGAAATTAAAATTGATCCCATGACATCACATGCTATGTTACATACAATACTCTGCCTATTTTAAGATGCACACACTAAAACAAAATACAGCAAACATAACAGTATAATTAGGAAGTTAGAACTGAAATCCAGGAAGAGTTCTAATTCAAATCTACTGAACCAACAAAAACACTTAGGTAGGTTTGGGGGGGGGGCAAGAAGCATGAGGTTTCCTTTTCAGTGAATCTGTTCAAAAGTGAAATAACCACCATTCGCTTTAGTCTGCAGTATATAAGGAGGTAATACTACAAGCAAAAAAAAATCCACACCAGTCTCACTTCCGTAGGGTTGATGATCAGCAGAGATAGATGATTAATAACATCTGGATAACATATCAAGAGAGCAGTGACATCTTTTTTTTTCCAGCACACGGGTGACTACCCTCCCACTCAGTTTAGGGCATGCAACACTACTAAATTATTCCCTTACACATCAGAACACATAGAAATACTAGTGAAGCAAACGTGTCATCTTTTTCCCCAGAACTTGAAGTTGTTTTATCTCCAGGCAGAACATTTTCCCCCTCCTTGCATCCAGTCAACATCTCTGCCTTGATTGTCTCATTACATACTTCACATAGCTCAGTTCTAAAACCAGGGTAAGGCTCTAAAAATCATGAGTTGTCATTTTTACACAATTTTTTTTTTTAGCCCTCATTACACACAGACTGTTCCCCATAGTTAAAAGAAAGCATCGCTTATTGCCTGCTGAAATAGATGAATTTGCTACATGCAATTGGGCTTGAGGAATGTACATTGAGGAATTTACAATGAGGAAAAACTCAATAAAAAAACATCTGGCCCAGAGGTCTGTTTGTCATAATTATATAGGCTAAAAGCACATGCAACATAGAGCATCACTTCCAGAAAACGAAGGGAAACACACCTATAACCAGTTCTCCTTTCTTCCTTAATCCTTCTTTAAAGCTATTATGCAAAACCAGTGGGAAATAGAGGGACTGACTGACAGGATGCAATAACATTAAGTGATTTGATTACTCTGAAGCAGAGCCTTTTCATTAAGTTTTTAGCTTTACAACACAGGATCTATTACAAGAAGGGTCATTACACTTCTTTGTGCCACATGGATCAAAGGTCCATCCTGTCTGATGTGTCCTTATATTTATAAATCTTACTTAAGTCCCCTTTTCTTTACATACATTACATATCTATATGTACAAGTACAAGCCCCTCAATATCTGTTTATTCAGTAGAGCTGTATTTTGATCCATGTCTTTTTATGCTAAACAACCAGCTACACAGTCTTTCAAATAGACACCGTATCCTTCGATATTAGTCATTCATATTCATATAATTGAGAAGGAGTGAGTACCTAGCAATTCCACTTGGAGAACCAAGCATCTTTGAAATGTATTTACAGATGGTTCTCTCACCTCCTTGGGAATGCTAAGTACTATCAGTGCAGCAGTAAAAAACCCTCAACTACGAGAGCTCCGATTCTATTGCAATGCAATGGTATTTTATTTCTATTATTTAATGGAAAGATGGGAAAGGCTACAACAGTCATACCGTTCCTGCAGAAACTGCATTGGCGGCGCGGTGGGGGGTGGGGGGAGAGGATGAGTGCTGGTTTTAAACACCCGAGTAGCACCACAGCCATATAACTGACAGATCTCCAGAAATACCAGAGTGCCATGAACCATGCTGGATGAGACATTTACTTTGGTCACCTGAGCACTTGGTAGAATCTTCATCCCCAAAATTAAGAGACCACAAGAACTCATTTGTGTTTGGCACTCTGTTCCATATGAGTTACTACTGTTTGGCCCTACATATTTCATAAATTCTGTAGCCAAAAACAACCAAACCAGCAGCATTCAGAAGGTTAAATGAGAAGCAAATATGAACTTCATATAAGTGATGCACAAATCCTCAGTTTCCATTCTGCTACCTTCTACTTCCGCTAACAGCAGCAGAAGCAGCTTTTTACTTACATATTCATCATTCCAGAGCTGACTGAAATGCAGAGAAAAAAACTAGAAAAAATTTATGAAAATATGGACACTTCTACTGAAGATATTGTATGAGCTATATTTCTTTCGCATTCTAGATACTTTCCAAATATTTTAGCTGGTTTAATAAAAAGAATTCTCTCCCTAGAAATTCTAATACCTTTGAAATGAAAGGAGCTTTCTAGTGCTATTTAACTAACATTTTCCAGCACTACAGGTCATTATTTTGCAGGGATTTTTACTGTGTAAATGGCAGGGGGAGAAGAAGAAAAAATAATAAAAAAAAAAAACCACAACACAAAACAAAACACAGAAGAGGGATTAAAAAGGGGATACAAATTACAAGCACAGACTTTATAAACACCACACTCCATATGCATCCAGTACTCATGCTTTAGCTTTTTTCCCCAGCTCAAACAAGCAAGCAGGGAACACAAAAGGAGACAGAAGTGGTAGGCAAACCCCTGGACTTACCTTTTGTGCAGTCCCTCTGTAAACTTCTCAGAAAGAAATTTAAATTCCGTCAGCTGGGTTTGATTCTTTTCGCTTTTCTCTTTCTGGAGTCACACAGAAGCAAAACAATTAGTTCTCAGAGGTTCCATTTACTGCTTTTCCATCCTCAGCAAAATGCGTCCAGGAGGCTATGCCAAAAGTAAGCCCAGAACTCAAAGGCAATTGGAAAAGGGAGCGTAGGGGGTTGCTGAAGGACCAGATTGTGAAATTCAGTATCTTGAGCACAGAAATATCCAACTGTACAATATACCTGGCTTCTTGCTCACCAAAAAACTGTAGTGCAAACTGTCAGTAGTAGCCTCCAATAGCTGCTGTGTGTGCTGCAGATGGTATGTCTCACTGTTACCTTCCCAGATGGGTAGAGGATTCAGAAAGCAGCAAAACCAGGGGGTCGCCTCCAAACCAGGTGGATTGCCAGCCACTCATTCACTCAGTCCAATTAATCAAGACAAGAACAGCTCAGTCACCAGAGGTATCTCCTTCCAGGGTGCACAGGATTATGGCAAGGTTATTAATCTTGCTTTGCTGCATCCCCCCCACCCCCTACATTCAGCAGCCTGCACCGAGATGATTGCCAGCTCTGTCTCTGTCCCTGTTCTACTGCATTTTGCTCAGCCCTCTGTTGCTGCAAGTGAAACACAGAGGAGGGAGGAATACTAATAAGGTGGTTAGCTACAGTTTCCTTAAGGCATCCTACATACTGTGTGTGCGTGTGTACACATACATGTGTGCGTGTGCATTGTCCACGGGGCGATCTGGATTTCTTTGCAGCTGAAATAGGACCTGTTTCTACATCAAAGTCTGAATTAATCTGGATTATCACTTAATGAACATCAGAGCCAGCAATTGTATTTTACTTAGGATGAGAGGAGGGTACTAAATGGTCTGGAAGATTAGGACGGCAGTAGTGGTTACGGGGGAGGGATTGGAGGTCGGGGGGGGTGGTGTAGAAAGCACACTACACCCAGAAGAGCATGTTAGGTTAGAAAATTTGTTCAGAAGCAACTAATTTTAGCACTATTTTAGAAGTCATTCTTATACCCTGTACCAGTCAGGATTTTAAAATCAGCACTATATTATCCATCTCTAGATTAGACAGCAATACGCAGAGTCAAGTAAATATTTTTAGAAAAGAAAGTTTCTGGCAGGAAAATAAAAATTTTGAAAGTCGGTGGAGGCAGACATCCAGCACTGTGTTTATGAAGGTGCTTGAAATTCCCTCCTTTACTGAGAATTGTTCTGCTGAAACCTTTCACTTGTGAAATGACTTGAGAGTTCTCAGTCCAACACAGAACAGATTTTCCACGTATTGTCTAAGTAGCTGACCTGCATTGGTGCATGAATCTGGGTATTCTCTTGTGGCAAGTACAAGTCCTAGCTGTAACTCACTCCCATGAAATATAAAAACAGTCATATTGCCTTTGCTTTCCCACAGGTAATTCAGACCATCTGCATTAGGTTCAGGATGAAAGCACTGCTGTCTCACTTGGCATCCATAATTCCAGCTTTTTGCAGCAGATGACACTTTGAAACTCCTTCAGGAACCTGAAAGCAAAAATAAACTATTCTTCAGAAGCAGCTTGGGGATTACTGTGATAAGTTAGAACTATGTCGGGCTGGTAAGGAACCAGTTCATAGGTCTGAGTAACCAGATATACTTGATAGAGCTTCCTACTGAATGAGGTACATGAAATGAGTTTGATGCTTTATATCACAAAAAGAGCTACCACAGCAAGTTCTAGCAACTAAACTGTGATTGAACAAGCACAGAGATGGAAACACCTGGGTTATTTAAATAGCCCATCCATAGGCTAGCAGGTAAGGAAGCCTGGATGCACCAACCATGGCAATGTTCTTTTTACTTTAGCACAGAGGACTGCAGTCTAATATGGCACTGTCCATGAGTACTGTTGCCACAATATTTAATACTAAGACTGAGTAAAAGCCTTCTACAGATAAGTAAACCCTGCAGTTTTGGCAGCCAGTGATCTTACAAAACGACACAGCACAAAAAAAGCTGGATCTCCACGGTATCTGGAAAGAGAAATATAGGACACTATAGGGGACTGTTTCAGAAGATGGAAGACCAGCCCTGTTCCACTAATCACACACAGTCACTCGGGCTTTTGTTCACTTTTTCAGCTTAACTTGCATTATAATTTAAATCTGAAATGATTTATATATATGAAAGTCCACAGAACTAACAGGAGACATTGTAAATTGTAACTGCTTTTTCTCCCTGCTACAATTATTTCTCTTCCCCACAACCCATCCTATTCCCAACACTGCATGACAACTTTGCTGCTTTCTTGTCTTCGAGAGCTTAAGCAGAAACACGTCTCATTCATCCATGAGGATAACCAAGCCTATTCAGAGGAACATGAGCAGCTAATAGTAGCTTAAACTGAAGGTCCATGTAGCCAAAATTTCTCCTGTGATGGTTGCTGTCACAGACAACCATCAGATCAAGGGAAGCAAATAGTAGTAGTTACACAGTACGCTGTCCCAACCTTTAATTATATGTGCCATAGGAGTTGCAAGGTCAGAGACAGGAATGCTCTGGGCACTCGGGTACGCCACTCACAGCTTCATAGTCTTCTGTCATACCCTGCCTGGACTCATTTCTTCATGCAGAGAAGCCCTGATGTATGTAACTGTCCTTCATATTGACTTTGCTCTGTTCGCTTGAACACTCTTGTCACAAACCTTTTCCACCTTATGCAGTGTCCAAAATGCCACAGGCATGCCACGAGCTTATAGCACTACACCGATACTTTCTGTTTGGAGAATACATCGTTCCAGAACACATACTAATGAAGCTAACAGTTCGTGTTCTACTTTAAGACTGTAGCATCAGTAATTTGGCTACTTTCAGGATATTAACTTTATCAGTGAAGTAACATTTGTCGTTCTAACTAGTCAGCTAAGCTTCTGTGAGATAGAGCTCATGAAGTCCACCATGGTGGACTTTTCACCACCTTGAAGTTGTTTTTCCAGGAGCAGTCAGAATCTCTTGAGCATATTAAAAAAAAAAAAAGTTATACCAAAGCTAATAAAACCAATTCACACATCTAATGTTTACAATCCATGGGACTAGAACAACAGCAAAAAAAATTAAACTTACTTGCATTCTAATTTCCATAACACATATTGCATGTTAAAGATGAGGAAGAAGAGATTAAGTGTTGTGTAAGAACAAGTTATTGTTGATATCTCCCAGTTGCTCCCAATATTGCTCATCATAACCCCAAAGCTGCAGGCAAGGATCTAGTCCTACCACATCTGTCCTTACACTTCATACTACCTTCTAATTACTTTCACATTAACCAAAAGGAAAAAAAAACATCATTTGCACTTCCAAGGGTTGGTTGCTTTTTGGTTTTCTTCCTTCCTCCCACAGGCAGCTTGTGTAGTACTTTGGACAAAATATCACATCACTGCCCTGACTACTAGTGCCTTACAAGCATCTTCTGTTTTAAGCCTTGTGTGGGAATATGAACAATACAAACCAGGCAGATATACCACTCCCTGCAACACCATCACCCCTAACACCTTCCCCCCTCAAAACAAACACACACACAAAAAACCCCAAACCACCAAACACACACACACACCAAAAACAATCCAAAAACCTTACTTTAACACTCTCATTCTGGCCCTCACGTAACTCTGGTGAACTTGATGAACTGCCAGTTAATATCACACCTCTGAAAATGACTTCTGAAATTCAGCTAGTGTTAAGCATGTGAGCTTATTAATAAGTTCAGCAAAGCCCTCAAAGAAAGTACTCATCCACTATGCATGCACACACAAAAAACACCTCCAAAGTCCCTCAAAGATTTTTAGAGTGTTTCACTTGGATTTTATTATGTTAACCTGTTTTGATTTAGCAAACCCCAAATCCATATGCTATTTGTCAGTCCAGACCCCTTGTTTCGTCTTAATTTTAAGCAACTTTATCGAGGAAAAGTTGTATTTAAGACTACAATTTTCACACTGGAAGAGTTATTAGCAAGACCATAGCAGGGGTGAAAGATGATCTGACAGGCTAAGGCTGGCACCAGGTGTGACCAGGCACCTCTGGCTGATGGAGTTTGAGGAGTTACTACTGCCAGCAGTCTACACTACCCAGAGGAACACCCTAGTAGCAGTAATCAAAACAAAATACATACCAGTTTCTCAGCCACCGTCTTCCTTGGCCCTGTCCTGACTTAAAGCCAAGCTCAATGGGTAGCATAAATTTATATGCTGGCTTCCAAACTGCAGAGACTCTGAAGCAGCACATGTGGCTTCTGCTGCTTCTGTTAGAGGGTAGTGACAGCTGTTCCCACAGAAGCCCAGCACCCACTGCCACTCTTTGACTGAGGCATCTTCAGAGTTGAGCTGTATGGTACTAAGAGCACTGTGATCACTTTTTAATGAACCTTTCTCCCAGGAGTTGGGAAGCCTACTTGTAACCATGAAGATTTTCAAGTGATAGACAGTGTAAGAAAGTGAAAAAGCAAACAAGCAAGAGAACATATTATCTGGAGCAGGGGGGGGAGGGAAATAGTTCTTGACAAACACCTGAAGCATTTGCAAAGCTTATATTCAAGAGAAATTATATGAATAGCAGTAATATTTATTTTATCCTAAACCTCTCTTCTCCAGGAAAAACATACAACAGCATAACTACAGCAAACATATTCATCATGTTCTTTACATCTTAAAACTCACAGTCAGTCTAGTGAGCAACACAAGCTAGTTCCTCAGACTTTGAGAAACACACTAGGTATTATATTTGGGTATTAACTGCTCTAAAATAAAGACAAGCATATCATTTGGTGGCAGCTTTTTTTTTAATCAACTACTTTGGCAAATTGAGCGGTTTTCATTACAGATATTTTTAGTTCCAACAGAGACTTGCCATCAGATTCCAACCTTCTGCCTAAAACTTGATTCTAATTCAGCACCTCAGGCCTCTGATCTCAAATTAATCCTGCAATGCTGAAATACAAATCATAATCACCTTGATTTTGTGCTATTTGCCTGCTATTATTTGAAGACAGATTTTTCCAACTTTCATACTTCACATAGCCAGAAAACCCAAGTCAGAAGTTTAAAAAAAAAAAAAGACATTTCCTTTCCTTTTTCCTTTGGAGTAAAAAAATATGTTGTAAAACCTTATTTTGAAAGAGTTTAAAAGAAAGGTTATTTTAAAAGCTTACAGCTCATCATCATTTAGTGGTTGGACTTGATGATCTTAAAGGTCTCTTCCAACCAGAACTATTCTATGATTCTATCATTAAAATAAATAAATGAACTCAAACCCCATACTCAGACTCCAAACCCCAAAATCCTACACAGACATTATATTCTGGTATATATCTGTTCCTTCGCCACCTGCACATCTTCAAAGGAAATTATATTTTTTCCTCTCTGGTCAAAAAACAGGAGGAAATACTTGAAGGATAGGGACACTGCCTGTGTTTGCCCTGCCTTTCTCCTTACAGAGGCATCCACCCCCAAGCCCTGCTGCAAGCAGAATACTTCAATACACAGACCCTCAGCTTGAGCCAATATGGCCATTCTTTTTATATTTGTTTGCATTCACCTGTGACAGTTACTATCTCTTTACCTTTCTATAAGGAGATGGGTTGCAAGAATTCAAGGGTGTAGTATGTCTCATCAAAGCCAGAATTCGTCAAATTGTTTGTCTGGATTTTATTCTCACATCATCAAACACTTGTTAAAAACAGCTGGATTGTTGAAGTATACAGGCAGCCTTAAATACTGCATCACTGTTTAAGAAACAAGATGAAAGTTACTAAACTAAAACTAAATACCTTGGATTGATTTGTCCTATACCAAAGAAGCATTGATAGCCAAAAGATCAGGATATAACACTATTACATTTCAGTTCCCTAGAAGATTTTTCTTTTCTAAGCAGCAAGGAGATTTTAATTTGATTTTTAGTTGGTCATAAATCTCTCCATGACCTTTAACTTAACATACATTCAAGTAAAAAAAAATTAAAACAGAAAGAAAAATTGGAAGCTGTGATTACTACATATATCTTAAACCAATATTTTGGGTCTCAGATACTTTAATTCTCCAGGAGCTTTGACTAACCTCCCTGTACCTCTTGTGCCCATCAGCAGTTTATTATTTACACTAACTCAAGTTTTACTGACTGCAATTAAGAATGCCTGAGGGATAGTTTCATCAATATTCCTACTCTTGAGAGACTGTAATTTTCCTCCCAGCCTCAGTGCCAGGTTTCCTTTCAATACCTTGTGTGCACAGGAATTCAGCAAACCAGCTTGACACTCAGCAGTAGGATAGGCATTGCTAAGTAAAGAAAAATATCAGGATGACGTTAAAATTAGCTTTATTTTACTAAAAAGTTGTGTATTTATCTGAACACTGCAGGCTGATTGGGAGAGGTCAAAATGTCTTCTCATATGTTTATGACTGTGCACTATTTTGGAAAGTTGCAAGCAGACATACCCAATCATTAAAATTTGCTTGCATGCAGAAACATCCTGTAATGAATCAAAACAAGAGGAACAATTCAAAAAAAGAAACAAAAAACAACACACTAATTTCATGATTCACAAGAAGGACAAAAAACCTGAGCCTTTCTGAGTATACATATATTCAGTATTCTGTGACAGTAAGCCTGCTTCTTCACATATCAAAGTCATGTTGAAATATGGTATTTAATAATTTCTAGCTTAACCCAGGCTAGGCCTGAAATAGGACATTTCATTTCACAATGGGGACAAAGGCTTATGAGAGCCTAAGAGATCAGCAGCTGCTGCAGAAGTTGCAAAGTAAAAGCTACTTTAGCCTCAAAACAGGGAGATGGCTATGAAAATACATCTGTTGGTACAGAAACCTTGTACACAACCACACTTGCAAGATTTTAAGGGTTAGTGTGCTCCCTGAAGAAGTTGGTCCATTATTGGGTAAAACTTATAGAAGAAAATCTAGTTCTGTGTTTCGGCTGTCCCATTCAGCTGGTATAAGGGAGAGGTAACTTTTTAATTATCTGTGTGGTAATCAGGAGTAACAACAATTACTCTAGAGGTTCAATCAACCACAAGGTTACTTAAAATCCAGCAGAACCACAAAAGATAACAGCATGGCAAATGTTATAACAACACTTAGAACTCAGCAACACTACAAAAGACAATGGCTCAGCAAAACTTGGGAGGATGTTACCGCAGTGTGCCGAAAATGAAGGTAGAGACAAAGAGAGCAGCAGAGAGGAAAAGGAGAGAGAGAGGGAAGAAATGGGAAAGATTTCACCATCCCGAGGTTCCAAGGAAGTCCTCTGATTCTAGTTGCAGTCCTCAGGTGATGGGTGCATGCCAAAAACTTTTGTTTAACCCTTTTATAACCCCGTGTGCTGCCCCCCACCGGCAGGGTTTCATCATCACTGAGCGCCCACAGTACTTGTTCAGGAATGAGTCAGTGGGCTGTGGGGGTCTTGAGGGTCTCACTGCCCCCTCCCTTTGGGGCTGACCAAGCAATGGCCCCTCACAGGCACACACGTGCAGCAGAGGTCTTTGTCCACATGTTTCAGGGATAGGGGAATGGGCTCCCAAGACAGCATCCTGCCTCCACAGGTTCTGCCCTAGGTCAACACTCCCTCATTCAAGATGGATGTTTGGGACATTCACTTATTACCAGAGCCTTACATTATCAGGCAGTTACCTCATGAAATTCAGAAACGGAAGAGATTTATTATGTCTGTCTCTGTCAACCAAGTTCACTTCTCAGTTACTGTTCTCTAACGTGCATTCACTAGCTTACAGTCTAATTTTAAAGACTGAGCAGTACAGTTTTATCACTTTTCTTGGGAGACAGTTGCAAAGCCTAACAGATCTCAAAGAGCCACAGCCTGACCACTGAGTCCTACCACCTCAAACATGCATATACTGGTAGAGGCTGTTACAGGCTTAGACGATTTATTTTCCTATTAAACATTTTTTGTCAGCCATTACATCCATGTCCCTCACGTGCAATGAAGCATTTTTAATACAAGAATTTCCTTTACTTTTCTTACTAACACCTACGTATCACCACGGGCAACAAGCAGCGAAAGAATAGCTTTTCTTGTGCTAGGATTTAAGTTTACAGATGATAAAAAAGAGCAGACAATTTTGGACTTTGAGTTACGGCCTTTTTTTAGATATATTTTTTATTTACCCCCCTCCTCTCTCAAACCAGTGCAGCACTTCCAAGTAGGTATTTTAACAATAAGTATTTTAATAATGTTATGATACCTACAGATGCATCTTTCTTATTAGTCTCAGAACAAATAGCATTTAATTATCCTTAAAGATAGCAGTCCTTTCACTTGTGGTCATACATCTACATGCCAGCTTGTCCTTTCAGGCTCATTTTATAGTCACTGTTCAAAAGAGTTGATCCCTCAGGGCACTATCATTTGTTTCATTTTAGGCACCTGCATTTGGGAGAAGGAGACCAGACCCTCCAAGACCCAGGAGCTCTTGAGTGACCAGCTCAGACATAGATGCTTTTCATGCAGATGTTTACTTGGTGTTAGCAGATTGTTAACAAGGGTTAATCTGCAATCCCTCGACAGAAAGTATCCTACCATATACATTGCCTAGCAAATAGATGAACTCCCTCTAAAGACTGAGAAGTCTGATGGCTGTTGGTGCCAACCGTGAGAAACGAAGTATTTCTTGAAAGTTTAACCCTAGAGAATAGTGTTTAGAAAAGTTAATTGCCTGCTCTTGTTAATGTTACCTCCGTGTTCTTTGTCAGTCCTAGAGTAGGAACATGATGTCTTCCTCTGCTTGACAATTTTTATTCTATACCTACTTGGCCTGGATGATCCAGAGAAAAATGTTTCCCTGCACTGTAATCAATACACAGACTCAACATCCTATTTCCGCCACAATCACCTGTGTGCCCTGGAGTCTGCTGCAATTACTGAAAGCACAGTTAAGAGAACCTGAAGATATTCACCAAATGTATTTTGGAGATGTAATGAAAACTGATGAAATTGGATATGAGCTACCTCTATTAGCTGCCATTGTGATGAGCTTGTTCCTTCTGCCACAGGTGAGAGAAAGAAAGAAAAGAATGCGGGTGGGAAGGTAGAAGCTGTTACAGAAAAAACTTCTCCACAGATTGTGGAAAGGAAGAATAACCATATCTTTGAACAAACACAAAATACACGAGGGAGTACTGATTGGAGTGGTAGCGCAGGACAGAAAAAAATTGGAAGGGAAAAATGGGGGGGCAGGGAGAGATGAAGAAACACATCTCAAATTAGCAAGTTCAAAAATTTGTGACTAGAAATTAACACCACACCCCCCATCAAGAAAAAACAACTTGTGACTAAAAATAAAACTGCAAAAACACCCTTAAATCAGGGTTTTACATGAACAAAATGCTGAATGATTAAGCAAGAAACAGAGGAAAATTGAAGACTTTGGAAGTTACAAGACAAGAAGTAAACATCTTAGAGAAAAATTTTAGGAATACATCCTTGTTTAGAATAACTCAAAACAATCCAAACAAAACTCACCTCCTTCCATAGCACACTATGCCATATAACAATGTTCATCAAAAACAAGTTACATCTGTTCTAAGACTCACTGACATTCACTGGCTGCCCAGTTGCTGCCACTGAGAGTTTGTTACAGGACTTTGGCTCAAAAATAAATAAACAGAGACTACTCACAATTTAACTTGAACTGCAAATAATTTGTGCGGGAGAAAGAACATTTGGGAAGTTGTCTTGACTAATTCAGACGTAAGAAGAGAAAATCTTCTTAAATTTAAACTTGATCTAGGTCTATTAGATGGGAATGGAGGACTGGCAGAAAACAGCTCTTGGAGGTGTACGTACCATGGAAACAAAGTAACCATAGACTAACTTCTAATCAGGAGCTGAAAGTTACATTATAAAGAAGTCTTCACTAAGAATCATTAGAATAAATTAAGGTAAATAAAAGTTTAGATTGTAAAGCACAAAACATGCATTGTAATTACCTGTTTGGGTTTCCTCTGTTGGATCATGGAAGAGACCTCCTTCATTAGGTTACATAATGACTCTCTCAGTACGAGTTTATTCACTATCATGCTATTATTTTGCCTGATCTCATTTAAAGTAAGACCTATTCTAGGACTCACACTATTTCCTCTGAATACATTTCCAAAGCTAAAAATTATCTAATTATAATACATGTTTTCTGCTTTCTACAAACATGTAGAACCTAAGCACACTCTGTTCACACCTATACAGTGGAGACTCACAGTGAGCTGGCAGCTAGGCTACCAAGGAGAATAGATCAGACCAGCCAGGAAAAATACACAGGCTGAAAATACAGGGAACGGGAAGAACCAGAAGTTACAGGAATGTAAAGCCGAGTTTGCACTAAGTGATAAGAGAGAAAGAGACAGTGAATGTCACAGAAGTCCAAGAGAACTAGATCACTCCTCTAAGAATTAGAAGCAGCAAACAAGATCTCCTTACAGTGGGAAAGAGCCCAGGTCCTCTGCTGCCTGAATGCTTAACCCAGGCAGTGTCCTCATACAGAAAAAGCTCACATTTTCCACCTGGTAGTTCCTCACAGTTATCTTTAGAACCCACATTACAACAAATATAGTAAAACTTTACACAGTCTTTGAGCATAGAATATTTGCCCTCAGAAGAGGGTTCCAAAGACCATAAAGGATCCCTGAGTTCAGAAGTTTAAGACTCCTGAAGAAGAGGAAGGATTTTATACACCTTTTTTTCATTTTCATACATCTTTCCATAATCACTATTTCTCATGAGTTAACTAAAAACTTAAACACAACACATTTCCCACCAGTTCTGCTTTCAGACCCCTCATGGATTTCGCAGCAGCTTTCCCAGAAAGCACCTTCCCCGAAGTTAGAAATCTTTCCCTTAAACCCCAGGAACCACACAACCCCACTACTGAATAAGGCACAGATCCACAAACAAGGTAGGAAAAACAATAAAACATTCTCCATTACCTGAAACCCCTCTGATCAGCATAAGCTCCCAGCACTCCTCCAGCCCTCCCAGACTGCACCAGAAAAACCACACAGCCCCCACCCAGCTGGGCACTGATTGCCACAAGTACCTGCAGAACACCCATGCTCCCTCCCCCCAGCCTGGCACAGACCCCTCACAGCTGCCAGCACTCAGGGCGCATCAGAGATCGCGCCAACGAGCACGAAATCCAAAATCCTGGGCTCCTTGAATCATGGCTCTGATTTTTAAATCTGAAATGTTCTGAACTTCTGTTCCACATGCAAAGTGGGGATCACATTAGCACCTTATTAAAGAACAGAGGAAAATAACAGTGGAATATTAATATTCATTAAGCTCTCAGATGGTCTAAGGATAAACTCCGTGAAAAGCCTATTGCTTAGTAATTCTGCTCCCGGGAATGCACATAAGGCACGAGGTCAGGCACAGCAAAACCACAAGTTTAACAGCATACTGAATATGCACGAGTCATGCAGGCACCGACATAAAACCATGCAAACGTTATTCCTAGAGCTCCAGCTAGGCCACAAGGAAACTTGTAAAGGCCTGGGTGTTTCTAGGGTGTTAGAGCTACTCAGAGTTGCATCTCATGGCCTACTGAGCATCCTTTCTATGCCCACTGCTTTCACCCATTATATGACCTTAGGAAGTCAGCCAAACTTTTTTTGTGCTTCAGTTATGCAAATGTATTAACAGCTAATGTTACCTAGTCCTAATGAGGTATTCTTAATACCTATTTGCATTTCTGTTCTTTTAGAAAATCTGTGTCTGAATTAACAACTTCTTACTACTGACCTTAAAGTGTTTCCTAGTGAAACTTCTCTGTTTCCACTCTCTGTTCACACACAAACCTGCGCTGGTCGTAAGAAAGCCATAACACTAAGCTGGTATAAGCTTTCCTTTTGGCCGCTAATATTTACTGGTATAAAACCATATTTATCAACTATTCCTGTGAACCGACATATAAGCACCTTCATTCTCACACAGCTGGAGCTGCATAGGCTTAAGCCTGTGACTACATTGGCTGGACCATTATTCTGTAAAACAAGCCCCTGGGCTGAGAGGCTCAGAGCAGCAAGTCACTGAGGGCTGACTCATGGAGGTTTTACCATGTATTAATGAGTTACTGGGTACAGCTGAGCAGAAACATTTTAACTCATTGCAAATGAAAGGTAAAATACATCAGCCTAAATCTGTTCTACTGAGAGTTAAGCTAGAAGAATTTCTTTTGCATCTGTTGTCCTCTGCTAAGCCCCAATACAGCTGTGTATAACCGAGTCCTGCACCTCAGCTGTCTGCACCACGCTGAGGACAAATTGTCTTTGAAAAGATGTCCTCTTAGTTCAACAATTTTCTTCAGAAAAAGATTTGTAATCAAAATGTTATTGTAGAAATTGCTGTAATTTAGAAAAACTTAGGGCTGTTAGAGGGTTTTATACAGACAGTGAAGGAAGGAACATATTTAATTTTACAGATCAAAGCACTTCATTGAAGAATACACCTGAATGCGAAGGTATTAGCATTATTTTCTATGGTCTCTAACCCAAGGAAGGGTGTTTATTCATTGTCACACGTTGCAAAATGAAGACAGAATCTTTACATAACTCTCTAAAAGTGGGATAACAACTGGGGAGGGGGGAGGCAAGGGAAAAAATAAAAACCCTGTATGCTCAGTTGATAAAATTTAAGCTCAGAAAGACTGTGTTTCTCACTAATAAGAGAAATATGCTTGTCATTTCACAGAATAAAAATACTGCTTATATAAGTTTAACCTCAGACTTTTAAAATAGCCATTTCAACAAGCTGTTGCCTCACATGTAGTGACCTTGGCCCTAATGTCTCCGAGCTCTTTATGATAATCAACAGGCTGAACTCTAAATGAGAGTTAGGTGGCAGATTATTTTCCCTAGTGAAAAAAGAAAAAAAAAAAGAAGAAAAAGCAGCCCTCAAAAGAGAAATGCTGCTATTGTTCAACCAAGCACAATAATGACTGTGGCTTAATTGGAAAAAAAAAAAATCTCTTATATTCACAGATGCAGCGACCTTATTGGAATTGTACATGACATGGAATTTGGAGACTACTCCAACTAATCAAAATCAGCTTCATCCCATTCTCTCATCTACTTAATAGGATTACAAAGATATAAATACCCTGTATTCCTTTGTCTTTGCTAGAATTTCAGGTTTTATGTCCAAATTTACTTTCACAATGAACAATGCAGCCAAAGTAGCTCTTTTGGAAAAGAAAATCTTCAGAGAAACATTACCATCCGAGCCACAGCTTTGACTTCCATCATTCTCACTTTCAAAAAAAAAAAAAAAGAAATCTCTAACAACAGATTATCTTACTGTATCCACTCAAGAGGTGGGACCTCCCACTGCCCACCTAAATGCCTTTCCGTGCACTGATGCAAAGTGAATCTCATTATTAGGAAGTCACTGAAACTTTTTGCTGCTGTATCTACATGTTCTGTGAAGAGCTCTCACACCCATTCAGTCACTGACCCTCCTGTCTCAGGTATGATAGAGTCAGCTTTGAGGACACAGCATTATCCCTTTTAAATGTTTTTATATGCTGCTGTTTAGCTGCCCTATGACATTTTGTAGCAGGGATTTAATTTCCTAATTAAATTTTCTGAAATTCTACCAGATGGCTGAAAAAAAAGCAACAAAACCCAACCACAGGAAACCCCTATGAAAAAGTTGTAGGCTCCTGTTAAAGTTTCGTTTCAAGCTAGAGCACAGGAGGTTCCAGGTTAACATGAGGAAAAACTTTTTCACTGTGAGGGTGACAGAGCACTGGAACAGGCTGCCCAGAGAGGGTGTGGAGTCTCCTTATATGGAGACATTCAAAACCTGACTGGACGTGTTCCTGAGTGATGTGCTCTAGGTGGCCCTGCCTTGGCAGGGGGGTTGGACTAGATGATCTTTCAAGGTCCCTTCCAACCTCTACGATTCTGTGATTCTGTGTAATACAGCCATGGGTGATCTGAGGAGCAGCAGTCAGAAACAGTTCTGTGCTGGCCCCGACCCCCTGTGCCACCCATTGCCTCCCCAAAGGAATTGTGCTGGATTGGGTGTGACAGGCGGTGAATATTGAGTGAAGCTGAGTTTAGGAAGTGGGAAGGAAACGTGTCTGACTTCAGCTGAGCCTACGGAAGGTGGGGGACAGGTCTTTTCCTCAGTGTTTGTTTTGTTGTGCATATTTTCCTCTTTCTGAATATTCAAATCAACAGTTAGAAGTTTGTGTTAGTTGGCAATAAGACAGAGTAACAATTCTTCAAGCTGGTTCTGGTTTGCCTGTGACAGAATCCATAATGCTGTATGTACCTCACTGCCAATCCATACTAGCCCGTCTGCACCCTGCTGTGAATCGGCCACCGGGATCACAGCTCACACAGTGTATTGACTACATCAATCATACAGACAATATATTCTTTCAAAAAGAAACACTGAGGTAGTTCTTCCCCAAAAAGCTCGTGTATTGAGTTTTTTAAACCTGCTATTTAAATTACTTTTTAAAAGACTATTTTTCTTAGTGCTGACTGTTTAGAAAGGGATATTTTCCCTAAACAAACTCATCCTTGATCCCTGTTTAATTCACAGTCACTGGCATTTCTGAAATTAGTGAACACCTACAATTCAATGCCCTCATTGAGCTGTTCCAGGTTTAGAAGAGGAAGCTGATTTCTCATCTGTCACTCATCATCACCATTAAATTCTGTTTGAGCACCTTCATTGATTCCACATCTGGAATTTTGCATACTAAGTAAATTTTATTATAAAATCAGGGTCTGCTCTCCAGTGTAACTGTAAGAAAATAACTCGTAAGAGGCAAGGAAACCATTTTAGCTGTAGACTCACTTCAGTAATAAAATTCAAAGTCTCACAGGCTTCCTGGTGGATTACTGTTTAGATCAAGTGTGTTTTGGCAGACTTACACATTTAATCACCTCCAAAGAACCAAACTCTCCCTTAAAATACACCACTTGCTATCTGGAACCAGAAATAACAGACAAAAAGAAAATTCCAGAGAGATTTATTTTCAGTCTGGACTCATGGAATACCGGAATACGGTATAGAGGTATTTGTATTACTGAAAGAGACAAAGACATTTCGATAGTCATGAAAATGGATCTCAACTGTACATTACACCAAAAAAGTATTGTTTCCCTACCTAGTGAAGATGAATGTATACGTATGCTCTATATAAGTAAATTGAAAATATATATAAAATACAGCACTTTCTGCATTTATTTTTCACCTCTATTAATTTGTAATTATCTGGTCCTATGTTTCTGTAAACATCTTGAAAATATTACCCTTATTCTGTCTTGAAAAGAGACAGATGTTGGTAACTGAAAACGGCCAGTGAAGAATTGTGACCCAATGAGCTTGAATAACTTAAGTCACAAAGTACTTTGTAGGGCATTCAAGAAAAAAGCTTGCGTTTCCTAAGGTCCAATTCCTCACTTATGTACAAAGCCATCCACATTGTAGCTTCACTCTGTTGCAATGCTATCATCAGCATAGCATCTGTTTGCAGAGACAAAGGGTTACCTTATCAAAGATTTTCAGGCATGTACCTTCTAATTAGTTGCCTAACTCTCAATGAAATTAATAGGATATAAACACCTAAGGGTATAAGGTACTTTACCTGCAGCCCACTCCCTAAAGAATCCAAGTACAAAGAACAGTCATTATAATTATCAGCCTGATGATGAATGTGCAGGTAAGAAACACGTGGCCTTGTGAAGTGTAAGTGAAGTCCTTTAAGTACACTCTTTGTGTGAGTGAAGAAAATGCACATATGTAGCAGTAAAGCCTGGCCACAATTACAAAGACCTTCCTCTCTAATCTAGGGTTGTAAGCAACTTGATTTAACATTGCAATAGCAATCAGTTATCTCTAGGCTCTCTTGTGCCTGCCAGCAACCCTGTCCCTATCTGCACTCATTAGAGGCACAATACTGGATTAGAAGGATTCTTTGGTCTGGCCAAGCACTGCTATTCTCAGGTTCTGTGCTTTCACTCAGTATTTGATACTCCAATCTGCATGGGAATTCCTATCCACTTGAGGGTCTGTATACATTAGTGTGAAAGGACCTCGGGTCTAAAGGAGATCTTGCTTAACGCAGACTTTCAGCAGTGACAGACATCTAGGGTGTGAGATGTCCAGATTGACTGAATCACTCTAAGGTACATTGCCTTGTTTTTCATTATTATCACAGCTAACACTGAACTGTTTGGTTAACTTAAGATTAAGTTCCTAGTCATCTTAGAAAAGATCACAGCATTCAGTCTTACACTGCTTTTTTTTGCCAATGTTTTCCATGAATCTCTGTAACATCCACCTTTCCAGATACCAGGTTATATTTTTGTCTCTATGTTGCTCCCATTTCAAAAGCTCCTCATTTGCAAATGGCAAGCTCTCTACAAGGCAGCAGGTTCAAGTTTGGCAAATTGTCATCCTTCAGGTTTTCCCCAGCCTGACACTAAAATCTTACCTTGATCAGAGAGCTTTCAGTTCCCTTCTTACTTACAGGAGATAGAAACCCTTATATTCCTCCCAGTAACAGGTTTTCATCTTCTTTATGCTCACGATAGATTTCAGCTTTCTTCCCTCCAGCCCTGCCAATTCCACTAATTATCCTTCAGTGGTGCCAAGAGCTCCCGCATCTATCACTCCCAGTCACTGTCATAGTTCAGCATTGCTGCATCAGCTATCTGCCCTCCAGACAGTTTACGGTGCTGACGTTGGGAACCACCTCTCGCAGCCAAGTGCATTACTAAATAACTCTCTTCTCTTTCCAACCAACTCCTGCATGCCACTTCTACCTGTTCTCCTCGCTATTCATAGTCCCAGTACGACACAATTGATTTCTAAAGATGTTACACCCCAAAAAGAGTTGGTATCAAATATCATATGCACCTTTTAACAAATCTTGATAACTTCAAGATATGTTTTTCTGTTCTTCCTCTTCAGCACAAATTTCTGCTTGCTGCACAAATCCTCTTGTGCTCTGTAACCAGTATTGTGGGTTTGATTTTAAAAAGTCACAGTATCTTTATGAAACCTACAGGTGGATTTGGAACACCCTGCTACCACTAGCCTGTTAATTTGATGCAGTGTTCAGACTTCAGCATTTGCCTTACAGTGACAGGTAAAGTCACCTGCATGTCTTTAACTGCGCACTCTGCAAATGGTTAAGGGAGGACATGTAAACAGTCCCTGCAAATCCCTGGAGCAACTCATGTACGTGAAGTTACTCATGGATGTAATGATATGTAGAAGGAAGACAGTATTTTATAGATTAGGACTGTTTCATGGAATGCCTGGTACTGTTTTGAACCATGGGATGTAAAGCTATATCAATGTGTTATTGTTTTGTAAAGAGTTGAAAAGAGAAGGAAATTACTGTAAATCAAAGAAAATGTTTCTGAAGGCCATTATTTTAAACTTATTGACCACTGAATCAGATAACTCTGACAGGATGCTGAATAGAAAGCTTTCTTTTTCAGGCCATTGTTAATGTTTCACAGATATTTCTGAATATATTGTTTTAAATTCTCAAAGGTATTTTCTCCAAGAGGAACAGTGATTTTTCTTCTGCAAGTTGGTTAATGAAAAATTATGAATTTCATTTACTGGAAGAGGTGGAGTCTTTGCTATTTCTCTTGTATACCTCTTGTAATTTTGCTTTCTTGGTCACTCTTACACATGTATGAATGGGCATTACATATGTGAAGGGACAAACAGAAGACTGACAGATTAACTTTGTTTTATCCTGCTGCATTTAGTACTCTCAGTACTCTTCCAATACCAGAAGTATTTATTGATTTCTGCATAGCACCTGTAAGTCTTAAAATGATTGCAATTAATGACTTCCAACATGTGTCTGAAGTACCTGACTTAGGGCTGAAAATCTTTTTCAGTTCTATTCCCAGTATTATTGATTCAGATTTAAAACTTCTTAAGGTATCTCTTCTACTTTTAACTTTTCCCAACCATATTTCACTCGACTGGGATGTTAATAGAGTTAATTCTTTAAGCCTTGACCGAAAGCACAGGGAAGTCTGTAAAAAGACTCCCATCAACTTCAGTGCATATTCAGTAGACACTTAATACTTTTTTAAAGTCTTTTGTGATCCTTTAGTTGACATGTGACATTTAAACAAAAAATGTTATAAATTTATTTGTTTTCCCTTTGTTATGGACGTTTCATGTTATATATCAAGGAATGAACTCACATAACAAAATAAAATATTTTTTTATTAAAAAAAGCAAGCACAAGACTAAAATCTATTGATTTCTCTATACATGTCAGCATTAAATCACAAAGGAAATATAGCAATTATGTTAGCAGATGATAAATCTTGGTTTTTTAAACATCAAACATTTTGATAGCTTGATGGTTTGCTTTGCATTGTCCATGAACTATTCTAATATTTACTTAAATATTAAGTAAATATTTAGCTAGCTCAGAATAATTTTTGTTTTATCATAATTAGAAAATACTAGGAAAATAGTGTGGGAAAAGCACGCTGATTCACACAGTGAGAAGTAGTTTGGGATGCACAATTCCCAAAACAATCATTCTTCTTGGGACCTTCATAATATGTCATTTGCAATGGTGAAACTGACACACTGATAAATATAGCCAGCAATGATTTTTATATGAGTTCTTTAAAACCATTTTTTTCATAATATCATCACATACAACCTAGTGTCTGGGACCTGAGATGTCCCAAGGCCATTGGCAGAGAGTGGGAGTTGCAGGTGAGGTGGTCAGGGTAATCAAAGCCTATGGATGCCCTCTGAATCCTGGCACTCAACACTCTCATCAGAGTCTTCAGTCCATCCCATGTGAAAAGGGTGGTGAAATTGTTCCAACAACAGGAAAAGAAATAGCTTTTGACCTGAAATACATTTCCCATGTATGTACAGCTGTGCCTCTAGCCTGTGTAGCCATATCTGAGCTACTACAAAGCTGGTTAAGAAAAGGGGATGAGCAGACAAAAATCTGCTGATGATCATAAATAATTAATGTAAACTGGCTTCTGCAAGCAGAACAGGACTAGCAGCACGCAGCTTAGCTTGGGCTAAGAGCCCAAACATTAACTCAGCTTGGATAATTTTGCAGCAAGCACTGATTTCTCAGCTTCCACATTCAAAGTGGTCATCAGTACCAAAGCAAGCGTGCTCAATGCTAATGTAGGGTTATTGGTGCCAAATGGCATTCATAGAAGTACACAATAGTTTGTGATTCTTAATCCAGGACTAGGAAGTAGTTTTTACTGTTCATTTTGTTGGCTTGCATTATCCCTCACTCCCTAATGTTTTGGGGCTTCTCGGTCATTTCCAGGCCATCTTGTCTGTCCTAAATAATGAAGTCTATAACCCATCGTGGACAAGAGCTGAACATGCTCTTAGGACTCATAACTGTTAAGGTGTCACAGCTATTCAGGATACATCTGAGGAGTCTACAGCTCCTCTCCTTCCTTGTCTCTGCAATTGCACGGCACATGGATTCGGATATTGCTTGAAGTAGAAATAGCTGTACAGCTGCACAGCCATGCCCATCTCTTCGCATTTGGATTAGGGCAGCATTGCTGACTGACGTAAGGCTTTCCAGCCACCCTCAGACATTTCTCGGTGGCTGTGA
The DNA here is from genome assembly GCA_013399095.1 of Psophia crepitans. Lineage (NCBI taxonomy): Eukaryota > Metazoa > Chordata > Aves > Gruiformes > Psophiidae > Psophia > Psophia crepitans. Next base: position 32,647 of record VWZZ01003346.1, read on the forward strand.
GATTTTTGCAGTTAGGAAAGATTCTTTCTTTTTTTGCTGGAGAAACTACTACTATAGGTTTTATAAATACCAAAGCCCTATATATTGTCAGTGGTGAATATTTGTTCTAAGAGCAGAAGCTTTTGACATGATAGTTGCATTTAAAAAAAAAAAAAAGAAAAAGAAACTACATGAATTCTATTCCATACAGAGAAAAATATCATTATTTTTTGATAAACAAAACAGGAAAAAATCAGATTTTGTGGATTTTCTCCTTTGGAGAAGACACCCATTTTGCACTGTGTATTTCATTGATGCAGTCTTATTTATTTGCAGAGACCATGAACCTGATCACAGAAGGAAACAAACAACAAGAGGCAATTTATTTGTTCCCTCTTTGAAAGCAGGAGTGTTCAGAAGTTCTTTTACTTTCCCACTTGACCTTTTCTGGGCCAGATTACCACCCTTTCTCTTCCTGTCTCCATGGCCCTTTGCTGCATTTGCGGTTTGCTTCACCCAGTGACTGGTACTCACAGCATCATCAAAAGGCATCAAAATTCTCCTTTTATGTGTAGTTTTTATTATACAGATAATAAGAACAGATATTCTTAACATTCTTATATAAGCTTCTTGTCTATGTATACACGAAGATGACACAAAGCTCTTGGGTTCTCAGTTTTCAAGAGTGCTAAATCTATGTCCAGCCCGATACATTGTTCACTGAATCTACCTAGAAGGCAGGTGTTTTTCCAGCTCTTAAGATTTTCCAGTTCTTGTGTAGGCTCTTGACGGGGTGACAAAAATCTGGGCCTATTCCAAAAACCTAGGTGCTGAAGGAGGAATTAAGTTTTCACTGTTATTTAACTCTATCTACTAGAATTTCTAGTCGGTGTTATACAGTTTATAATTTACTTGCCTTAGGTGGCTTTTCATGTTATTCAGTGTCTCTGACATTAGATTACTTTTACAAAATGTTTCCTAACATATTATTCAATCCTTAACCTTATAATAATTGTGTTTCTTTTTAATTTTCACTTCACTTCACTTACCTTTTTTATTTTATGTCTAACACTTATTGCTGCATGGTAATTTTCTCGGAAGTATGTCTATTTTTTGCCCTCCTGCCAAAATTATATTCTGCTGCCAGTTCCCTGGAAATACAGTTTTTTTCAATGTTTCTATAGCCATGGAGTAGATCCCATTTGAAGTTTTCACTAGAAGTAAAATTTTTGGGATTTATAAGTAGTCTGAAAGTTTTCTTAAAACTATGTTGTGAGTTTGGTACATTGAAAAAACAAATCAGTATAAAAGATTTGGAGAGTGGGTTGGGTTTGTTTTTTTCATAACTTTGGCTCTGTCACTGATTTTTACAAGTCTACAATGTGATTAGGTCATTCATGGATCACTTTTCATTGTCAGGATTCTGGTTTAGAGCTCTGGTCCAGCTTTCAGAAAAAAAAGATGAAATTTTAACTTTCATTTCACATAAGATTAAAATGTTTACTTCCAGATGCAGGCAAGCTAAAGTACTTGAAAATTCAAGGGTGAAGTAGACATTAGTTTCAGCATAACCTCTACATAATACTGTAATTGAAAATTCACTTTGCATGTAAATGCTTCTCTTGCATTACTTATCATTTTAAACTATTAAGGAATATGGGTCCTGTAAAAGATGATATACAAACCCAAGTGCTATTATTGTAGTATTATTTTATATAATATCTACCTGAACAAGTGTTTCTCATGTTCAGTCTACATCCTAACTCTTTAGAATCTTGGTTGTCAGAAAGTAAGAACAAATCCTTGTCTGCTCTTTTTTTGAAAACTGTTTGCTTGCAACCTTTAATTGGGTCTTATCACGTTTCTCTTATTGTATCTCTTTGTGAAAACTTATAAAAGGAAAAAAAAATACTGTATTTTTAAAATGGATCCATATGTGCACTTACTAGAGCCCAATACATAAATTTCTACTGTAGTCTTTTTAAAGGTGTAGGTCAAGGATATCATCTTAGAATTGGAGATTGTAAAGAGGACTGATATTAAAACAACCTTTCTTTCACGTTACTATGACTCATGAGACCATAAGGTGTCTAGCTCATATCTGTTTGCAGTATCTACAACCACCTGAGGCAGCTACCATAATTTGTGTACCTTCTCTGTAATAACAGAGATGCCACCTTGTTTGATCTCTTGTCTTGTTTTGCTGAGATTGACAAGTGCCTGAGAGTTACAGAACAGCCACAAGACTGGGAAGTAGCTGCCCCTGCAGTTCGTAAGATTTGGGGCTCAACACAAATATCTAGGAACTTTGAGTGTGGTAAGAGCCTCCTCCGAGGTTCTTCTTCCTCAGGACAGCTGTTGGAAGCCAGTTAGCTTGGTGAATGATTGTTGCTTAACCTCAGGTCAGTGATATCTTCACTTTATCTTAAGACAGGGTGAATACCCTGTGGACTGTTCTCAAAAGGAAACTGCTGATGAACAATGAAAGAATCAGATAGGAGTACAGCATCCCCCTATGTCCTGCTCCCTGCCATGTTCTGCTGACTTGTTTTGTTACAACGAAAATGTCAGCAAAACTTTCAACTGAATTTATAAAATAGAAGAAAGAGAGTTCTTTCTGTAGGTCATTGGAATAACTTAATAGAAATACCATTGTTCTATCCTTGTTGCAGACCATAGGCCTTTCTTTATTTGGTGCTATTAGTTTTCAGAGCAGCTTTAAGTCACTGGGAATAAAGAATAAGCACAGCTAAGACAAAACAAAATACATGAGATGAGGGCTCAGAAGAAGGAAAAAAGGTGTGTTTCCAGAACAGTTGAATTAGGTATCTGCTGTAAAATACTTTTGTAACACCTGCAGTTCTGCACATTCCCACCAGAGGGGGAAAGAAGCTGCATCATGGCAAGATATTTGCATATATAATCTAGTGCGGTGTGCTGTGAAGGGGGAGGAAAGTGTTGGTTAGAATAAAAATTCAGGCCAGGGGCATAAAATTCCTGCATTTGCATTTTTTCCAAATATAGTTTGGCTTAGCTGAAAGGAAAATGTGATAACTTTGGTCAAGAATGTACAGAACCGAGGACCTGGCATGTGTGTATGATATGAAGGTGAAATAAGTATTTTAAAGCTACTGGCAGAAATTAATTGCTTGTGAGTACTGAACAGTCATCTAGTTCTACTGAATTATGCACAAGTACTTTATCCATGTATGCGCTTTACCCTGACGGTATACTTCCAGATTTTTAGTTTGTCCCTTTTCAAATTGTAATTCTCTTCTATCATGTATATGAACTTCTTAGTCTTAGACTACAGTCTTTCTTTACTCCAATTGAGTGATAACATTCATAGCTTTCATAATTTCTTCCTTTCAAAACCATTTGTCCTTCTATAGCCCTCCCTTATTTCCTTCCAGGCCCAGTATACATTGAGGAATTCTTCTTCTAACCCCTTTCCCAAGCATTGTTACTTAGGTGTTAAATTACCAAAGTCATCTCTCCGCACATAGGAGGACCTGTGCCAAAAACTTCCCAAAGAATTTTTCAGGGATGTTCTCTTAGCTATTAATGCTTTTGATCAGAAGAGGAAAAGTATGTCCCTGATTCCAGCTCTATAATAACTGCATTCCTTTAATGTTCAAGAGAAATAAAATGCTCTTAAATTTCTCCTTAAACATATCTCCTATTTTCATCTTTGCTTTTTGCTCAATCACCATTACAGTTGGCATTTTCTGTATGCCATTATTTAGCTCTGAATATGAAATACTGTGACAAATTTTCCACTGTTCTTTTTCCATTCCCTGAATAAGCACAAATGATTATTCCAAACACAATATGTGATGCAATATTTGTGTTTCAGCAATCAGAACCTGATAAGATTGTCTTTAAAAGTCATGAACCATGTGCTCTCACATGTTCTCCTAAACACACCTGGGTTAATGCATTCAAATCCTGACCTGTGACAAGATTAAAAACATCATATTCACATTCAATGTGACCTGAGGACTTGAAACCAGAGCGCTGCAATGGAAAATGTGTCATGCTTTTTAATGCTTCTTAGGTATCCAGACATCCTGTATCCTCTAAACCAAAGAAAATGTTTCATTTTTGATAACCAGGTAATACCCATCCGAACACTTAAAGAAATCCTTCTTTCTGTATCTGGTGTCCTGGAAAACCTTAAACACATACAAGCAGATGACGCTGCACAGCCTGAACAGTCAGCCACTCTTAATGTTTTCAGCAGGATTCGCTCCAGGGACCCTGAAAGGTAAATTGGCTCCCCATTCCTTTCCAGCGCTCCTGTTACTCTTCAAGCTAGTTCAAGACCTCATACTGATAAAAGGCAATTGTCACATATGGTCACACCTATTATGTTCCCAACATCAAGATAAGGGTTCTAACTTTTTACATGCTAAAGTAAGTGTCTAAAACAGAATGAGAGGAAGAAAGAAAACCTACACTCTCTTCTAAGTTGACAAAAAATTAAAATATATGGGGTGGAAGAAGTTTGAGGGGATCACTTGGCAGGCAAAACACAGCTTTGTCTCCCTCCTAGTTTATCTAACAAAACCTCATCTAATTTTTTGATGGAATCTGTTTCTTCAATTTCTGGCTGGTATCTGGGGGTTTAATCACACAATTCTTCCTTTCTTGGGCAAGTATCTGGGTTATTGCCCTGTGATATCATTCTTATCTAGCTCAGCCAGTCTGATTGTCTGTGCCCTGCAAAACTGTTCCCCTCAGGACTGTGCAATAGTAATCAATGGCTAAATTGTCCTTGCCCTAGGTAAAATAATTTTTGCTTAGAAGAAAAGCATTTCTGGTGAAAAAGAGATAAAATGCACTACAATAGACTGTCCAGACTGTGAAGAGTACCGTCCTTTGAATATGAGTTGTCCCAAATTCTTTAGACATTCTCTGCAAATTTTCTTTGTCAGCATGTCTTTCAGAGAGTCTGTAATATCTCACCTCATTTCATAAGGCTTTCGGCTCTTTAGCATTCAGCTGAGACATGTTCCCAGACTGGGAAAGCAAACCAGCAGTGGCATTTTCACTGGAGATTGGAAGGTAGCTGTCTCCATTCTGACTTCCCATAACCTCTCAAAATGCCAGGTCAATACACAGTCACAGAAGATCCAATATGCAGTACCTCCCATCTCTGATGCAGACACACAAAGCCAACAAAGCTCATAAAAACTGCTGACTTAATGTTACCACATATAGCTCTGCTTCTACCATAGAGGGGCTACCTGTAAGAGGGATAGAGGTAACCACAGCACATGGAATTCTGTTTATGATGTATGAGACATGAGATCTTACCCAGAGTGGCTGATGCAAACACACATACACAAAACACAAGTATTTGTGTATATTCCATTGCCTCTAGGCAGAGCCTTTGGTGTGCATCGGGTGGCTCCATTAGCTTCAGTTAATTTGGATCACTCAGTAGAGCAGAGATCGTAAGGAGTAAATGTATCTTCTAGTAATATCTGAAATGAACAAGCAAACAGAAATGCTTGTGATTGTTCCAACCTGCTTGCACCCAAATGGTAAGTTATCCTGCCACTGTCCTTTCTACGTATCTCATTTTACCATTCATTTCCACAGTGTAGCTATAGCAGGATAAGCCTAGCATCCCACAGTATCACACTGGAAATCTCCGTGGGTTTGTGTCCCTCTCCATGTTCTCATCTCCTTAAGCACTAAATCCTATGCCAATCTGCTCACTGAGCATTTGGCATATGAAAACATCCCAACGTTTTCCTGAGTAACTGCTCTGTCGTCAGGCTGGGTTACTTGAGAAAAGAGAAATCTAAGTCCTTACAAGGGTATAAAGCAGGTCTGAATGAATAATCTATCACAGGTAAATGGAGAAAGGTAAATGCCAGCAATGTAGTGAAAGTCATATTTTACCTCCCTAAAACCTAGGTTGTAGGGCTACACCCTAGGACTACCGGGTGTACAAACTTAGTATGATCTCATCAGTGGCTTTGTCTGTCCTATAAAAGCAACACACTAGCAAGTCTGCTCACCTTGCTGTGGTTTAACCCCAGCTGATAACTAAGCACCGCAAGCTGCTCACTCACCCCTCCGCCCATAAGGAAATGGGGAGGAGAATAGAAAAAACCCTCGTAGGTTGAGACAAAGACAGTNGGAAAAAAAAGCAAAAAAAAAGGATGCCGAGTCTGTTTCCAAGCAGTGAATCTGCCTCCTGGCTCGCTTTCCCAGTTATATCTGCAGCATGACATTATATGGCAGGGAATATCCCTCTGGCCAGTCTGGGCCAGCTGCCCTGGCTGTGCTCTCCCAGTTTCTTGTGCTCCTGGCCGAGCGTGAGAAGCTGAGAAGGCCTTGACTTGTTGTAAGCACTACAACTACCTAGCTACAACTAAAACATCAGTGTATTATCAATATTATTCTCATACTAAATCCAAACCACAGCACTATATTAGCTACTAGAAAGAAAATTAACTCCTTCTTAGCTGAAACCAGGGCGACCTTCAAGTGGGTCTTAGAATAAATATTGTAGTTGGGAGCTGCAGCAGCTCCCCTCCTCAGAGCTGTAACTTTCCAAGTCTTTGTGTCTGTGGCTTCCCAACAGAAAACAATGAAGGGACTTCCTGATTGTGTTGCAGATATTTACAGCCTCTATAGCAGGAACATCACCAGGCAGCATGTCTTATAAACACCCATGTGGGTGCTCAAGCTGCTATTTCTTCTCAAAATGCTGAGAGGTCTTGTGAGACTGGTGAGGTAGGGCAGTGCATATGTGCTAGAAAACTCCTTTTAATGGGGCCCAAAAGACAAGCCATACAGTTTGTCCAAGTTTGTTTCTCCTCAGGTGCAGTGCAGACATGCCAAAGACAAATCTAAAGTTATGGTGTGGATGCACCTTACACATGACAGTCTGTGAACTGAATTTGGAAAGAACTTCCAAAGATAGTATACACGCAGCTGTATCACCCCAGTTTAGATGCTTAGCTTCAGCCTCCCATGTCTGAGTATTTTCAAGGTTGCTACACTTCAGTAATACTTAGATGTGGCTAGACCTGGAGAAAGAGAGTGGCAGAATTTGACCCAGTGGATATACTGAACAGGTCTGACGCAGATATTTATAACTTAACCTCTCAGGGTTAAGGTTTGAACAGCTTTCACCTTCATCGACATCTGCCCTATCTGGTTCCAGTTGGGAAGAAGAGATGAAATAATACTGAAAAGACATAGTTTCTTCCCTCTCGGTACTTGCAACTTAAACCAGGCATATAAAATTGCTCTAAAACTCATTATTCTTCACATAAACTTTAAAGAAATCGGTTATTTCACAGTTTTTAATTGCATGAAAGTTAAGATTTTGGAACGTGTTTTTGTTTATTACAATTAAGTAACATTATTTCAACCCTTCAAAAAAAGAGCACTCAATACTGTACTAAACTGCAGAAAGAAAGGTACTTTTCCCAGAGGTTCACTGCCCCTGGCCTTTAAGGCCGAGGATGGCTTTCACCTTTTGAGACAGGGCAACACCACGCTGCATCGAGTTCAGAGATGCTCCTAATAACCCAATGGGTCCTAGGGATCCAGAGTCCACCAGCCTGAAGGACAACTGATTTTCACCAACACTAAATAATCTCTAGTCTCTTTAGAGTTTTTCATCTCAGTCCTCAGAGAAATAGGTGGTGGAGTCACCGTCCCTGCGGGTATTTAAGGAAAGGTTAGATGCAGTATTGAAGGACATGATTTAGTGGTTAATAGGTGGGGGGGGTGTCAGTTGGACTAGATGATCCTTGAGGTCTCTTCCAACCATAATGATTCTATTCTATTCTATTCTATTCTATTCTATTCTATTCTAAATTAGAAAAACAGTTCAACAGAAACATAACAAGACAGACTGTAAGAGTCTGGAATGTAAGCAGTATCTTTACAATGGATCAGTGCTCCCTGTCTTTCAGCACATAATCTCTGCTGCAAATGGGACCAGCTACCAACCAAGAGCAATTAGTGGAATACAGTATGCAAATATTGGTAATACCTATTTCTTGCTATAAAACATCTAGCAAATGTAAAATTTTTCTCTAGCTAAAGCCTACAAGCCAAACAAATGGTATTATGCCAGTGTTCATACAACAGTTCAAATAGTATTATCTTAGAATCATAATAAAACATACTTTCACAATACTCTTTAAAGAAATAGGATTTTTTTTAATGAAAGAGTTTAATATCAGAATGTTAAGATTTCAAAATGTGTTTTTCTTTGGTGGAATTAAATAGAATGTTTTCATCCTTTAAAATTAAGTGCACAAAACATCCTAATTTTAGGACCACCAACTGTGATCATGCTAATAGCAATGGAATAGGAGAAATAGAATACATAATTTTAATTCATGAACCTACTCCTTGTTTTTCAATTTTCCTGTTGCAGTTACATTGTTAAATGGATGAAACATTTTTTCTTCTTTTTTTTTTTCCCATACTGCCATGAAATTTGTTTTATGGATAACCAGGCCTGTAGTCTCCTTTTACGACACTTGTAGCTACAGCAACACCAGAAACAATCCAAAAGAGATTTAGTAAAATACGCAGCATAACTAGCTAACTGAGGAGAATTTCAGATAGTATTTTTATGTATTTTTACAATTGTTTATCACATTTGTATGCATATCAAAGACCAATTAACTTAGACACTGCAAGTCCATGAGAATACCCTATGTAAATATAATGAATGAATTCCGTAAGCAAATGCCTCTGTGAAATAAATTATTCGACCATTTTGACATACAGCTTGTTCTTTATCCAATGCTTCAATGGAAAGCAGAAGAAAATGTAACTGGCATAGCCTCGTAACATAACATATGTAAATCTTTCCTGAGCTATTTGGTGGCAATTTAAATGCCCTTAAACATACAGACTGATGGTCTTGGTACTTGTTTTCCCAGTCATTTGGGAATCTTCTAATCATTCCTTAAATTTTGCATCAGTGACACCTGTACTCTCTCATCAGAGACTTTTGGGACTGTGGGCAGAACTAGCTGCTGATGTAACTCCAGATTTCACTGCAAAGAACATGTGCACAGAAAGCATTTGGTTCAGTGGAGATATTATCTACATGTGAACAATGAATATTAACAAGTCACTTCCTGCCATCCAGATTTAGGTTGAGTTGCTTTGTACTGTTAAAGAACTGCCAGTATTTTTTGTACGTAGTTCATATATCCATTGAGTAAATCTGAATGGCACTTAAGGAATACACATTTGGATGAAAGAAGCTATAGAATTTGAGTTGATGCAGTGAATCTAAGTACAAATTAATTCATTTATCATGAGACAGATATCTTAACAGGTGAGTATTTTCCTATATCCACTCTGCTTCCTTTCACATTTTGCCATTGTTAGAAAAGACAAGATAAATCCCAGAAACTTTATCAGTTACCAAATTTTCTTTTCTCTTTATGTGACTGACAAAGAAAATAAAAATGGCTGAGAATCAATTGTTCTTGTAAAGCTCTTAAGAACGGTATGCAGCCTTCCAGCAGTTTTATTCAGTTATATGAGAATCTGCCAACTATGGCCCTTGTGTTATTAATTAGATTTAATTCATTTCACCCCTTCCCTCATAGATCAGTCACATTCAGACAACAAGTATCTTCACCACTGTCAGACCTGGAATCACCTTAGACGGAATGTCCCCAGTGGCTCATTGACTTCAGCAAAACTGTGTACCGACTACAAAACACAGATCTTACCTTCTGTTAGAGAAAGCTTTATAGGCTTGCGTCTGTGACATCCATTCAAAATGTTGCAGTACTCACGCTTTGGAGATTTGGCTGTAGCCAATCAGCATAACAGTTCATCTAGCCTGGTATCCTGCCACGAGAGATGGCCATGAGTGAGTGCCTGCCCAGAGGTCACACAGTGGTGTCTCTCTGATAAACTTTCCCAGATCCAGGGGTTTGTGACTTAGAGATTTCCTGAACTAAAAATATCCCTGTAGTTAATAACACCCTTGTGGCTCTATCTTCCATTCTAATTTGTCTAATTGCTTTTCGACACTATGTAAATGTTTAAACATCCACAGTGCCCTGTTGCAAGAAATGCTTCAGCTTAATTATGCGTTGTGTGAAAACAGAAAGTCTGATCTGCAAAGGGCAAACTTAGCTCCTAAGAGACTTCACAGTTAGCCTGGCCTTTGGAAAGGATTTAGGATGAATTTACTGTGATAGGCTCTTTATGATGAGAAATGCCATCTTGCATCCTATCTGGGACCAGACATCTGAAAAGGAGTACCTGAAATGAGAGCTTATAGGATGTACATATGCTTCTGCATTGGAACTAGGTGCTTCCTAAACAGACAGTCTTGGTGAAGCAAAGAGGCAGGGGATGCCTGAGACTGAAGAGAGGGCAAAGCATGAGAAGTCGAACTTGAGCTGGCAGTGTTACATGTGAAAACCAAATGATAGAGGAGCCAACTAGGAGAGATGCCATTCTGGACCTTGTTCTCACCAACAAGGAGGGGCTGGTAGGGGATGTGAACATCAAGGGCAGCCTTGGCTGCAGTGACCGTTAAATGGTGGAGTTCAAGATCCTCAGGGCAGTAAGGAGGGATCACAGCAACCTCGCTACCATGGACTTCAGGAGAGCAGGCTTTGGTCTTTTCAATGATCTGCTTGGCAGAGTACCATGGGACAAAGCCCTGGAGGGAAGAGGAGCCCAAGACAGCTGGCTACTATTCAAGGGTCACTTCCTCCAAGCTCAGCAGCAATGCATTCCAACAAAGAGGAAGTCAGGCAAAAATGCCTGGAGGCCTGCATGGATGAACAAAGAGCTCTGGACAAAGTCAAACACAAAAAGGAAGCCTACAGAGGGTGGAAGCAAGGGCAGGTAGCCTGGGAGGAATACAGAGAAAAACAGAGCGGTCAGGGATCAGGTTAGGAAAGCTGAAGCCCTGATAGAATTCAGTCTGGCCAGGGATGAAGAGTGGCAATACTCAGGGGTCAGTACTGGGACCATTGCTGTTTAACATCTTTGTCGGTGACATGAACAGTGGGATCGAGTGCACCCTCAACAAGTTTGCAGACGACATCAAACTATGTAGCGCAGTCGACACGCTGGAGGGAAGGGATGCCGTCCAGAGGGACCTTGACAGGCTTGAGAGGTGGGCCCATGCAAACCACTTGAAATTCAACAAGGCCAAGTGCAAGGTACTGCACACAGGTCAGGGCAATCCTAAGCACAGCTACAGACTGGGCAGAGAATGGATTGAGAACAGCCCCAAGGAGAAGGAGTTGGGGGTGCTGATTGATAAAAAGCTCAACATGAGACAACAATGCACACATGCAACCCAGAAGGTCAACTGTGTCCTAGGCTGCGTCAAAAGAAGCGTGACAAGTAGGTCAAGGGTGGTGATTCTCCCTTTCTACTGTGCTCTCATGAGACCTCATCGGGAGTATTGCATCCAGCTCTGGGGTCCCCAGTACAAGAAAGACATGGAGCTGTTGCTGGAGTGAGTCCAAAGGAGACCATGAAGATGATCAAAGAGATGGAGCACCTCTCCTACAAGGACAGGCTGAGAGAGTTGGGCTTGTTCAGTCTGGAGAAGAGAAAGCTCCAGGGAGCTCCAGTATCTAAAGGAGACCTACAGGAAAGCTGGTGAGGGGCTGTTTATCAGGAGTGTAGTGATAGGACAAGGGGGAATGGGTTTAAACTAAAAGGTGAAATTTAGATTAGATGTTAGGAAGAAATTCTTTTCTGTGAGAGTGGTGAGGCACTGACAGGCTGCCCAGAGAAGCTGTGGATGCCCCCTCCCTGGAAGTGTTGAATGTCAAGTTGGATGGGGCTTTCGGCAACTTGGTCTAGCAGAGGGTCTCCCTGCCCGTGGCAGAGGGGTTGGAACTAGGTGGTCTTTGAGGTCCCTTCCAACCCAAACTGTTCTATGATTCTATGATTCTATGAAAACTGGATCTGTCAGCTGAGGTAAACCTACCAGCATGCAAACTGTAATGGGAACAAATCCTGCATCTGCTGTATTTGTGGAAGTTTGTCACTTTTTTCTTTTTTCTTTTTTTTTAACAGAAAAGACGATGTTAGCTACCGAGGTTCTGCCTTATAGAAGAGCTAGAAATAACAATCTCATATAAATGGATTACTGTAATGTATTTAAAAATGAAAAGGATTAAGCTCTTGCTAAATTATTTAGGTCTGCTTATGAATATACATACAAGTATAGACAGAACTTTTCCTTTTATTTTTTACTTGAAGATTGATTATCTTTTAAGAAAAAGAAAGAAAAAACCCTTATCAAATAAGGATGAAATTGAAATCCTTCGCCCTTATTTAACTGAGCCTTTGCTCTGTAAACAAATGTGACCTCTGCTTTGCATCGGTGACATTAAAGATGCTGATTTCTGCATTCAGCTCCAGACATTTTTTCACTTGAATTACAGGAAATGAGATGGGAACCTCTCCTCAGATGAAAAATATAATTCCACTGTGATTCAAATACATTGTAAAGATGACTGGATTTCCACACAGACAAAGCTGTGAGACACTGTTAGATCACTAGTATATCTGTAAAGGCCAGTCATGCTGAGACAGTGACAGGTGCATATATTAACACATCCCATGCTCACAGTTAAGACCTGAATCTGAAGAATTTCATACTGAGTGATGCATAAATATATTACGAGAAAGACAAGAGAGCAGTGACAACCAAAATTACAATTGTAAAGGGCTTCTTTTCTAACTCCATACTTCAAACACTCAGAAACCTGAAATACTCACTCTAGTGATTGAAATATTCCTAATTTTAGCATCTTCAACACGATACTAGAAATATTTGAGCAGAGACATTTCAGCCATTTTATTTGAATAGGAGAGTGAGAAAAAAAATGATGCAACTTAGCCATCATAAAAAGATTATTTCAACGATCTTTTGAGCAGTTTAAATGATGAAGCATCAGTAGTTATGAAGGTGAAATACAAAGATATAACCTTCACTGAATATGCATTCATATATGTTCTAATTTACACCCATATAATGTAAACCAAACTGAAAATTGTCTTACATGGCACACAAAAAAATCAATATGATACAACCTGACATCTTCTGACAAAAACGTTCCATTTTAACCAGCATCTTGTATGTTGATTTATGACACTTTCTGTATCTTAAATCACAACACATTGTAGGCAATATTATTTTGGTACCAGATAAAGATTTCAAAGAACCTCCTACACTGGCATTGTTATATGTTATTTCAGAAATATAACTTAGGTCTCATACTGAATCTGACAGAGAGCAAGAGAAGTTCTGAGATAATATTTACTTCATACTCTAAGAGACAAGAACGATTGGATTCTCGCTACAGCAAATCAACCCTCCATGCAGTCTTACCTGAACATAGGTAAGCTACTGAGCTAGACAGATAACAGGACCAGCTTCATTCATTGACCATGTGTGGAAAGCACACGCTCCAGAAGCAAGTGGTCCAAACACTCAGTGTTCCTGTTGACAAATAAATTATGTCCATTTTTTGATCTGACAGGATATGAAAATTACAAATATTTTCATGTTGTCACTGAAAATAAAAAGTAACCATCCTTGTTTATCAAATACTATCTAAACTGTGGCAGGCAGAGTTTTAGAAACCCTCTAAGAAGTCTTGCAATGAGTTTTATAAAGACTAGGAACCTAAGGATTTTTTAGTTTTCCACATCTCATTTCCTCTGTCACTAATTGGAACTAAAAGATTTCAAGTCTGAATAAAACTGTCAAAGTCTGTCCACTTATTCTAGTCCAGCTTCAGCGTGTGGTATTTCCTGTTCTAAATCTTGTCTTCCTAAAGCTAACTTTATACTGGGATATTTTGGCTTACCATAGCATCATACCGTCAGTACAAGAGAGGGGAAAGATTTAGCACATCAGTAGACCAAATAGAATAGATGCTCCCATGTATAACTGTTTCAAAATTTGTTACTCAAACTCAAAATACAAATGTTGTCTTACGTGTTCAGCTAACATATACTAGTTGCTAGGAATTTTATGTATTTTTAGACTGCTGTCTTCATAGCACAATTACTATTAATTATGTCATAATGTAATATGATAATTAATAGTTCATGGAACAGTACAAAAGCAACATAAAGAGTAACCACCTTTGCTTTTACTTGAGGTAGACCTTTCCAATTTCCTATATACATCCAGAACTCTGCATCATATAGGACTTGTCATACAGGGTTTTTCTTAAAGTTGCAAGATTGGGTATATCACACTATGGTAACAAAACTATGGTATTCAACCCATGGTATCAGATTCCTCATGATATTTTCCCCACATGGGGAATATATTTACAGCTGATGAAAATGTAGAGGAATTTTAACAAATAAACAGAATCCTTAGCATTCTCGTTTTGCTGAAAGTTCATCTTCTGGTGTCACCATCACTGATACGAGTTAGGAGCAGCAAGCCAAACTCTATCCAGTGAAAGGATAGAAACAGCACAGTGTTAAATTTCTTTTACATCTTGGTAGAATATTTGATGCTTCTTAATTTTTTGACTGCCCCATGTTTTGTTCATAGTGGGAGAACAAGAGTCAAGAGTCGTAAATCAAAACAGGAAATTCCAACTGGATGTAAGGAGAAAAAAAGAAATCACTGTCAGGTTACAGTGCAATGTCCATCTTGGAGGTCTCCAAGATCCAAATGGACAAAACTTTAAGCAACTTAGTTTACATCCAATATTGATCCTGTTCTGACCAGGAGGCTTGGCTAGAGATCTCAGGTGGTCCCTTCCAGCCGAAAGGAATGTCTGATTCTATGAACCTGTTTGATGCCCATCATTTTGAATGCAGAAGAAAAGAGGATTCACTTCACTTTCTGTTTTTAAATGCTGTAAGAAAAAGATAGGAATATAGGTAGCAGTATCTGATTTGTACTTAGAAGAGAGATTTTTCTTGTCAGTGGATCAAGAAAGGGATGTCAAGACTGGCTCTCTTAAAATCAATGGCATAAATTCCTATGAATGATGTCAGAGTCAGTTTTTCATTTGATCTGTTACTTTGATAAGCACTCACCATAGAAGTGCAAACTGTTCATATCCAAATACTGAACATCATTATGCATCAAAAGAGTGTCAAACTAAGCTTCCAAGCTTTAAAGGAAACAGATATTCATCCATATCACTGACTTTTAGCTATTGGGAAAATAAAGAAAACCAAGTTTAGTCACCAAAACTTGAGATATATCCATTCAGAAATGTTTGTCCTATTATATTTACAAATCTCCAAAATAACCATATTACGAAGGTTATAGAAGAAATTATCAGACAGTGATGTTATGCCATAGTATAAGACTGAACCTGACAGTATTGCTAGTCTTCACATTGTATATGCAAGTTCAGAGTTCAATTTCTTGATAAGGAAGATGCTAAAAAGAAAAAGAGAAGGATTGATCTTTTCGTAAACTCTCCTACTAGAGTCCACTATGGGGATAAGATTTCCTTCTGGAAAACTGAATACAGGAATTCAGTCTGAAACAACAAAATAATTATCTGCTTTTTGATGGCCACCTCTTTTAAAATTGTCGTTGTTTAACCCCAATCGGTAACTAAGCACCACGCAGCCACTCACTCACACTTGCCCCCACAAGGGTGTGGGGAGGAGAAAGAAAAAATCCTCATAGGTTGAGATAAAGACAGTTTAATATTAATATTAATGTACAAATGCAATTGCTCACCACATGCAGAAAAAACCAAAACCTGATGCCCAGTCTGTTTCTGAGCAGCAATCCAACCTCCCGATTAGCTTCCCCAGTTATATCTGGAGCATGACATTATTTGGAAGAGAATATCCCTTTGGCCAGTCTGGGTCAGCTGTCCTGGCTGTCCAGCTTCTTGTGCACCTGGCAGGGCGTGAGAAGCTGAAAAGTCCCTGACTTAAGTTTAGACACAACAGCTACCCAGCAACAACTAAAAACATCAATGTGTTATCAACATTATTCTCATACAAAACCAGGATGGTATCCACCCTTTATTACATACCATCTATGTCATGCCTAGCATATAAAGCTGGGGGAAAAAGATGGAAGGGCAGATGTTTGGAGTGATGGCATTTGTCTTCCCAAGTAACCGTTACGTGCGACAGTGCCCTGGTGTCCTGGGGATGGCTGAACCCCTGCCTGCCCATGAGAGGTGGTGTATGAATTCTTTGTTTTGCTTTGCTTTTGCTTTACCTATTAAACTGTCTTTATCTCAGCTCATAAGTTGTCTCACTTTTACCCTTTTGAGTCTCTCTTCCATCCCACCACAGGGAAATAAGCAAACAGCTGCATGGTGCTTTGTTGCTTGCTGGGGTTAAAACATGACAAAAATAAAATGCATTTAGATATTCTCCAGACTATATGTCAGCAACTTGTCATCCAAATAGAAACTGACCTGCAAAATTTTCAAGCTGAAAACTAGTTCTGCAATTACATTTGTTGTTATCTCAGTATAAATTTCAGTTTGATTGCATTTGAAATTCCTTCAGATATATATTCTATGTGCATCAGGTCCTCATGATTTGCTATCATAAATATTATGAAAAAGACATTTGAAGTCTGAATAATTACATTTTGTATGAAAGGAAATGTAAATGAGATTTTCATAAGCTCATTTTAAAAGCAACAGTTCACATACATTATGCTGGATGGCAGTCTGACTCATCCAAGAAAGAAGAGGAATAACATGTATTATACAAGCAGTTATAATTAAACAACCACATGAATTTTTGAATTGGGCACACTTAACAACTGATAAGCCATCATTCATTACCAATTCAGTTTATAATTTTCACTGACATTTTCTATTATTATTTACCTGTTTTTCAAAATTATTTGGTGAACATCAATGAACAAATTTTCCAGTATGAAAAACATGTAAGAAACTTCTACAGATAAATATGTTAAGGCATTTCACTATCTCTTTTAAAAATCCATTAAAAGAAAGAGGGCAATCACTCGCTATTAAGTTATTAAATTAATTTTATTGTACAGCTGTTGTAAGGAAAATTATATAAAGAGGTTACCAAAAAATAGTATTCTCTTTGTATAATGCTGGTTCATGTCAAAAAACAGTTTCATTAGAATGTGCAAATCCTGGTAACACGACAAAATATTTTCTTAAAAAATTCAAAGTTATAATACAGTATTGAAATCAGTATTGTTTCATTTATGTTGACTTCTCTTTTGTTTATATTATTTGCTGTGTTATATCCACACTACTGAAACAAGTGTGTTATGTCTATACTAGTGAAACAAGATACTTCAATGTTTGATGGGTTTTTTTTTGTTTTGTTTTTTGTTTTTAAATACCTGTCTATGAAACATTTTGAAATGTCAGCTTTT
This sequence comes from Psophia crepitans, assembly GCA_013399095.1. Taxonomy (NCBI): domain Eukaryota; kingdom Metazoa; phylum Chordata; class Aves; order Gruiformes; family Psophiidae; genus Psophia; species Psophia crepitans. Next base: position 49,997 of record VWZZ01003346.1, read on the forward strand.
CCACTTGGTTGAAGATGAAAATTATATTCAAAATGTAAGATCTTCCAGACAAGTAGGATTTCTGTTTTTCTACCAAAGCTGGCGGCGAAGAGTAGTGTTTGCAACAGTTTAAGATGGTAATTTTTTCTGTTCATCCTTCCGTGGTCTTATGACCAGGAACTGGTCAGTGGCTCCACAGGAGCAAAAATCCCTTCAGCTGACAGTAAGTGCCCCCTAATCAGGAGAAACCATCAGAGGCTGGGCGAGTCTCTATATATACCACTACACACACAAACGGTTTTACATGACTGATTTCCTCAGTATCTTGAACACCGAAGGAACAAAAGGAACTCTTCCAACTTATAGATAAAGACAATAGCCTTAATAAAAATCAAGCCAGTAACAATGCCCATGTAAACTAAGATGGCAAAGTCAGATGAATTTTGAGAAAAAAATAAGAACAACCTATTAGTATGATTATCTCTAGTTACCTTGATCTTGAAAATCAGTTATGCAGCTGGTATGCAATGCTGATAAGATTGTCACCTGTTTGGCAAACACAAGACCCTTCCATTTGTTAAAAGTAAAGAGTGCCAACAATACTTCTCATAAATACTTTGCTATCCACTTGCAAGAAACTATTTTAGGATGTATTAGAAGATTTTGTTAGAAAAGATCAAGAACCTGCCCTTAAAAGTCCTGCTAACAAAGTGGAACATAACTGACAAAAAGTCTCATTTGAATTCAGTTATTTCAGACTGAAATGAAATGCCTTTTTTCCAGCCTAAATTTATATATATGATTCTTTGCCATATATAGTATGTGTGTGATAATTTTTCCCAAACTCCTTTTCCTCTTTTCTTCCCTGATTATTGACTCTTCACTAATTTCTATGGGCTCTCGAGTTTCATGAACATGGAAAGTGTCAGCTTCAGGGTTAAAATGGTTTTATGCCACATATCTGAATTAACAAAGAGCATACAAATAGCTGTTGGTTGGTTCTATGGACTAATGACTGGAACAGCATGGACACAGTCTATTAATGACACTTCAAGAATAAAGAACTAAACAATAAAACGTTATTTAGACAAAGAACTTTCACAGGCGCTTTAGAATGTTTTTGGAAATTTGGGACGGGAAGGGAAAAAGAAAAGTCTGATAGTACTACTTCATTGACAAATAATGTGTGTGTTTATTTCAATATGATGAACATATGAATAATTGACAGTTCAAAGGTATTAGTAACATATCTGTGAAAAATAAGCATAAATTTACAATACTGAATAATGATAAATATACTTAATATTAAAGACAGAAAACAGAAATATGCTGCCTTCTCAGACACATAATTTTGCTCTAATGACATATTCTTGAAGATACAAGAATAAAAATGTGAAAGGAAAGGAGTTGATATCCCTGACTTTCAGAGTAAAAGAAATGTTTATACAGATGAAAAGCAGAAATAATATATAAGTAAGATGGTAACATTATAATGCAAATAAGAAAGAAACTTTTGTTTCTAGAGAAAAAGTTTTGAAAATATATGTAATATTCTAGTGGATAGACATTTTAGTAGAGCTAGTCTAAAGCAAAATTTACTGTCTAAATTAAGTGGTTCTTTCTGTCTGTGGAATGTGCATATATATATATACATATACACACATACATATATATACAAGCACATTTGGAAATAACTGTATGTACTCGTGTGTGTCTGCATATATATACACATATATATACTTGGAAAAAAAGTAGCATCATGTTCAATATTTTTGGTCATAATGAGTATTTTGAAGGACTGTAATGCAGCGTAAGTCAAGAAAATCATCAGGATTTTCTTGAAAAATCTTTTAACTATACAGTCTATGAGAAAAATATCTCAAATTAAAGCTGCTTTTTTTTCTCCCCTTTTTCTCCCAGATTTTCTATTTTACCTCACCAAGATCTTGTATACATATTTTTTTTCCTCTCCGTTTTTTTTTCTGAAACTCCTCAGATCTCTAATAATTTTTTTATGTATTACATTCCTATTTCTGCCACTGGAGTACTGCATATGAGCTGTCAAGTGTCTCTTTCTCGAAAGTGTTTACACTGTGTATTATTGGCAATGCCAGGAATATTATTAAAAAATATAAGAAAGTAACAAATTCAGTGCAATAATTTATTTGCAGCTTTTTCTACTTGAAAATAATCCCTTAACAGAATTTGATTTCTGAAACTACATCAGTTGTTTTAATGGTTTGCTCGTGTACCATATGGATTTTGACATTCTATAGTCTCAGATGAATAATTGTTCACTATCTGTTTATAGGTAATTTTTCATCCCAAGTTCTGCACCAGATATATAAAAGAGAATGCAAAGAATTTGATTCTTAGGTTATGGCAGCCTCATACAACATAGAGAAAGTTAGGGTCTAACAATGGATAAAGGCACATTCTGAGAATCTATGGGGTTTCTCATAGATCCTGCACTTTTTCTGCCACTTTCACCTCCAGGATACACTAAAGAGACAAGGTAACAATGATTCCAGGCTCCATTCCTGTCCAAAATTCATAGCTAGTAAGAAAACGTGCTATTTGCTCGAGTTCAGGCCTTTTGTGATACTGTTTGCATCAGAAAAGGAGTGAATAATTCAGCCTCCAATGCTTAGTAGGACAATTTATTCCTTGTTTGTAAAAATAACACAGTTATAGACATAATAAATTACTTTGTTTAATTTTATTTCACTTGTTTACTTCTCTTTCTTAAATTTTCTTGGTTATTTAATATTACTGCCAAAGAAAACAAAATCTGAAAACCACGCATTATATAGTTTAGTTGTAAAGCCTTCCTTCTACGTGATAACCACTTAGAAGCAGTGATAAATGGCTTCTTGCTCATTCCTCATGGGTAGATAACTGATATGGAGGAAATGGTGAACGACAGCAATGGAAAGAAAGAATTTGTAGCTGGAGGAGGTTGAAGAGAAGAGGATGTTATCTATTCAAGAGGATTTTTCGTGTCATTCTCTGCATTTGTTTAAGAAAATGACCATAATATCATGACTGAAGTCAGAGAAGGACCATGCTTTTTGTAGCAGAGGAGAGAGGAATTTGTGTCACATGATCATAAATTACACTAACTTAGGATAGTGATCTCAGTAGATGCTCAGTACAAGACCTGTAGTTCTCTAATAAACATTAAACATGTCTAGCATGGCTACCCAATTAAAAAAATACTGCTGTAATTTATCAGCAGACACCTGTTATCAGGAATAAAGACTATCTAAAAGATCTTGAAAAACAGTCCTCAGTATGATATTCATATTCAGGAGGGGAGTTTCTCCTTGGTTCAGTCACGGATAAATGTTCTATGTCTACTATGTTTCTGCTATTAATGTTTCTCTCAATAATATGAAAGCATGAAATCCCTAATGAAAATTGCAAGTTGAAAAAAACCCCAGGAAATTATGATGATGATAATAATAATAATAATAATCCTAAACAATCATGACTGAGTAATTTGCTTGAATTACTGAGTTAAGTATTCTAAAGAGATTGCTTTAATGCAGTCAAAACTAAGGTTATGTCTTATCTGAGAAAAAAAACCTGAAACACGCAAACAAACAAACCAGCAAAGCCATCCAAATACAAAGAGTAAGCAGCTGATCTTAAGAATCATATAAACATAAAAGGGTCATAGCAGACTAGCAACTCGAGGTGAGCTTCCAGTAAGCAGTTTTGTCAAATAAGCTATTAAGATGCCTAGATGGATGAACAGGTTGTAGTGAGTACAAATAAAGCATTATTGTATGTGATTGGTGGGAAGAAAAACAGAAAATTACATATATTTGGGTGCAGACATATTTAGAAGATCTTAAAAAGTTAAAAGGGTGGAGAAAATAACCTCAGAAATTACATAAGGATTACAGAAATGGTTTATAGTGAGAAAAGAAATCCTAAGAAGTGACTTCATGATAGTATTGAAGTATTTTTTGGTTAGTGACAGAATAAAAGCACCTTTTTAACCATCTTTTTCATTCAGTCACTAATACATATGTACATCCTCCACATTTGCAGTCACTTAGACAGCCTTGACAATCACCCCTGCTAATAATGTACAGAACAGATATGAAAAATTGTTGAAGAATCGAGAAAAATATTTCTCATTTGGTTATTCCTTCACCACTAGACTGATAATGTTGCTGTTCCTTGGCCAGTATGTGCACTGGCAGTTAGCAGTAGACACAGATAGTTTCAGTGACAATCTGGAAAGGGTGAGGAATTGATAACATATAGGTAAAACTAATTTGTATTTCTATTTTTAAAATCATGCATTGCAATGTCTTGGGAAACTGTGATCAGGATTTAAAATCACTTATAGCAAACATGACTACAAATATCAATTTCTTATTGTCACAAGCAGTCATTTCAGAACTACTATACACTATTCTGCCTCAAATTGATTTAAATGTATAACTGCACAAGCCGAATGGTCTGCATTCATGCTGATGCTAATACCTGTATAGTTACGCTGCAGTTCTAAGCTGATACTGAAATGTGGAAGCTTTTTTTGAGGCTTGCTTTGTGTTTGGCTTTTTTGGTGTTTTTTTTTGTTGCTGTTGTTTTGGGGGTTTTGTTTGTTTTTGTGGGTTTTTTTTAGTTACTGATCCATAACTAAAAAAACTATGATAGAATTAACATTCAGTCAAGACTTGCTAGACAAACAGATACTTTATTCTATACTTCACTACCATTTCTCTGAATGCTGCCCATAAATCTGATGGGTTTCCTTAGAAGATTTTAGAGCTATGTCTAGGTTTTTGAAAGCATCATCTTTCTCATACTCGGTTTGAAACACAGTTTCGTAAAGTGTGCAGGCTAAATTATCTGCTGTTTTGCCATTTGTAATCTGTCTCTGCACAGAACATGTAAGATTTTTCCAGGGGTAGAACAGCTGTAGTTGATACCTGATTTCCACTTGCTCTTTGCAAATGAGTTTAATTGTTCGAGATGTAAAGTAGTAGAGAAATAAACTACATGTGGCCTAACTAGGAATCCTGGTTGAATTAACTTGTGTACCTCAGTGTTTCCTCCAGTACTCCCCCAAGATATACTTCTGCAGTGGAAACTTGTGTAACTGAACTGTTTCAAAGAATGGAACAGTCGTGACATTTTAGTATCTGACTTGCCTGTGCTCTCATTCCAGTAAGCAGCAACCTTTCCATTCATTTGTCTGAAACATAGAAACCATATGAGCAAATTGAATTAGTTTCCCAGGTAGCCAAGAGCTGTGACCCCAGTGGGACGCAACACCACTTTTCAGAGTAATGTTCAGGAGACCTTGGAAGAAGCAGTTATAAAATTTCTGCTTATTCATGTTGACTTATGTCGCAAAGCATTACAAAAATGTAGAGCTTGTCAACAACTGTTTATTCCAAACCTCTACTTCTGCAATTTTGGAACCTGTCATTTTTTCAATATAGGAATAAAAATGAACATCGTGGAAGATCAGAGCAGCAGACTGCAGCCTTTTCAAAACAAATGCAGAATGTGCCGATTGTGTTCTGATTTCCTTCAGCAATCTGCAATCCACAAAATGTGAGCTTTCAATAAGATCCTTAGTACAAGACTGCTTACAGATGGGCAGTAATAAGAAAGTAGCTCCCAAGTTGGTAGTGAAACCACTTTGGCATGGTCTAGGCCACAATGTGATAAGCATCTTTTAGAGACAGTTAAAATAGGAATTGTGTGAGACCCAACAATGCCAGGCAGAGGTAATTTATGACTTGACTGAAAAATCTTGCAAGAGAGGACTGAGTTCTCTACACAGATAGCCAGAGCTTCACCTCCTAAAGAACAAAAATATTTTCAATTAAAAAAAAAAAGCAGGGAAAAGCCCTCAAGCTCCCTGTGATTTGAACCATGCTCCTTTACATCACTTCATCCACCTAACAACTGCTAACATGCTCGGAGCAGAAGGGTTGTGTGAAGCACAGTTAGGGATTTCAATGTTAAAGGTAGCACCTAGTGGAAGAAATATGGCTGCTGGTACTTAGCCAATGCATTCACTGGACTTTGGCAGCATTAGCAAAATCATGAAGAAGGGCTGTCATCTGAAATGATATCAGTGATGATAAGCCAAAAAAAGTGAAGGAAGCAAAAAAAAAGCTGATATCAAAAGCGACATTTCAACTGCAGCAACTCTACCATTCATTTATTAGAGAAAAATGGGTACAGCAAAATAACAGCTATTCAGATCACTCTTAACAAAAGCTAGAGTAGCTGGCTGGAACAAGCCTCATCTCAATTTAAGGATCAATCAGCAGTGAATAGAGAGACATGAGATCGTCCACAACAGCTTGATTTATCTAAGTATCCCCAACTTTGCCTGAATGTCTCAGCAGCTTGATTAAATTGGCATGGAATTCTCATAACTGCAGGATTTCTCCTAAGAAGTGTGCATTTGTCTGCTCTAGTATTCACAGCAGCCCTTCAGAGGTAATTTTGGTAGGACGTGTTTCGGACAGTAAAGATCCAAGTCTTACTTCATACTGTTGGAAATGACAAGTAACCCTCTTGAGTCTGCCCAAGTTTTACTGGTCGAACTCGTGGGAGAACAGATTGGACACCAGGAGATAAAGTTAAATACATAATCAAAAGAATAAGTGTCTGGCAACATCAGAATGTCCATTGCTGATCTAGAATTAAATCAGATGCAGTTCTGCAAAGTACATCTGTTAAATAACTTTTTTCAGTGATGTGTAACATTCGGTAAGCAGATGTTCTGTGAACTGATGCCATTTTACAAAGATTTGCTTCTAAATGTATATTTTGATTTATTAAAAAAGGTCCCTCTAGGTGAATTTATTTTGCAATTAGATTCCATTTAACATCATACTGCCAACAACTGTCTGCAAAGGAAGAGAACCTAAATTTATAACTGCAAGCCCCTACTATAACAACATAAACACAAGAGTAACATCCAACTTATTACCTTAGGAAGACTGTAAACAAAACCTTATCACAGCTAATCTGCCACATTCAGAAGACTGGATGAACAGATGGGCTTTCCACAGCCCACAGAGGTTAGCACAGTCTGAAGCTATTGTGGGGATTTGGGAAGCCTGGCTACTGGCAACGCTTTACCACAAAATCTCACACTGAAAGCATTCAGGCAGAGAGGAGAAATGTCAGATTGCCTAAGATCCCCCAAACACTGGTGAATAATATCTGAGGTGGACATACCCAGAGCTGGTTCTGGGCATTAAGGTTTGTTGCTGAAATTCAGTTTCTGTTAAGATAAACTACTGTTGTAATATCTCCTGTTTCCCATTACTCCATTCAACTGTTGCACTTCTAATATCTTTGAAATGTAATTATCAATCTCACCACAGTGTTTATTCAAACTTTGGGAAATGAAGAGCTATCCCTTTAAAAGTAGCTTTCATGCCATGGATCCCATGTGTGAGGATAGGCACAAGTGAAATGCTGAAAGTCAGTTTTCCCTTTGCCAGCACTGTCTGGAGCTGGATGAGGCATGATATTACTTGAGAAGTCTTTGGCGTTATCACAAACCCAAGAATTTTGGCATTTGACCCTGAGTGATACCCCTATACACCTGAATGCTTTCATTAGCAAGCTGCTGGAGAAGATTCATCTGGACTCATTCATTAGGCATATTTTCTACTGGGACGGGTCCACTGGCACAGAAGAGTCAGAGATTGCTTTAATGATATCCTGTGTGTTAGGCAATCATATGGGAAGGTGAAGAATCAAACCCACAAGTCAATAAATATTTAATTTTGAAACATCTCCAGTAGACCGTGCAGAGGCTTACATGAAGTTAGAACAATAAGGGAATAATTTTGAAAATACTGGCCTACATATTAAATATAAGGTCACACAGCATTCAATTACCAAAGCCAGGCAGGCAAAATTCTTGCTTCTCAGCACATATTCACTCCACTTGACAATGATCCAGCTGCAGGGCACACAAACCAGAAGGCCTTCAGATGTTAAAATGCAAATTCAGTTCAGATGCCAAAAATTATACATATATAACTCTCCCACATATATATATGGGATGATCTCTTTCCTAGTTAAGTCTTTCCATGATCAGACAGAAAGCCCTGTAAGCTGATTATTTTCCAGTGCAGAGGTGTCTCCCAGTAATTTGGTTACAGCATAACAGTGTGTGATAAAATTTAAAAAAGGAAAAAAACCTTATCATATCTTTTAAAATGCATTTCTGAAAGGTCTTCATTCCCCTGCCTGCAGAAGATGTGGCTTTGACTAAGATGTAATATAGAAATTGGGGTGGGAGGGGGAACCTGCATTATTACAATGTCGCCTTCTAATTTTGTTGTATTATATTGAAATATTTAAGTATATTTAAACACTTCTAACAATTTTCCACATTGCGTAACAAAGTATAAGAGTCAAAGAGGTAATACAAATTATCTTTAAAAATATTTAGCAAACTGTTAACTTTGCAGACTGATAAATAAAATAAAAATTCCACCCAGCAAAAAGATTTCCTAGAGACAGTGGAACCAGTGAGGAGTGTAAGCACTGTGCCCAGAACTAGCAGTTTACAGATCTGGGTGAAGTCACAATAGATATCTGACATCAATACTAAATTAGTCACATCGTGTATTCTGAGAAACTTTGAGATATACATGTAAGTCATAATGTGGTAGTTTCTGCTGTACCAACAAGCTAAAACCAGAGCATTTGAACAGTTCATCATATTAAAAGAAGAAAGTTTTCATTGCTTTATTTTCTGGTTTCTAAGAAAATTTTTAAAAAATGCATTTTTAGTCCATTTTTTAATGGACTTACACTCCTCACAATATATGTAAGGACAAAATAAATACCAAACAGTACAATTAGTTATGAGCTAAATAAAATAAATACTAGCTAAGCAAAATAAGTATCAAACAGTACTGATTAGTTATAAGCTGATAGAAAGCACATCTTTCTTTAAAACTACATTTAAGAAAAAATATAAAAGAAAAATTATTCCAGTTATAGCATGTAAAAGAGTCCAAATAAGTTGCAGGTCCTATACTGGCTCTGGGTTCCACTGAAAATCTCTTTAACTATATTTTCAATGATTTTGATCCATGAAATCTTTCATAAATAGACCCAGCAAAGTCATTTTCAGATGAAAGTGTTTCTCTTGGTGTGATTAATTTTTAAGATGAGTTTCTGTAACTGCAAAGCTTTCAAGTTACCAGAATTTTCTGCAGCACACAATCCACACTATGTTTCCAAAGATTTATTTATTTAAAATTCTTTTTTTTCCTTCTTCCTAGCTGGTTATGTCTTTTTCACTAAAAACTACTTGAAAATCATACCTAAAAGTGTCAAGTTCTGTCTTTTTAGTGACTCTTTCCTTCTGATATACCATATCAACAGCACATTGGAAACACTTCAGATTGTTTTGAAACACAGAAATAATTTTGTGGTTCAGGAGTTAACACTGTTCTAGGTTTTATTAGAAATTAAAAAAAAAAAAACAGTCAAGCTCCCTTTACTTAAACCCAATATTTGAGCCTGAAGAATTCAAGAATAAATTTCTAATGCGATTACTTATGTTAATTATATTGTAATCACTCAATTTTCTTTTGGTTTCTATAATTATAACATTAAGAAATTAATTCTAGAGATTGGCATATGTAATGTAATCTTAATTAAAATGTGTTTAGAAATATGCTGCTAGACATTTCACATTTATAGCATTTTGCAAATTTATCTTCACTGGAGACCTCCCCAGACCAGCACTTTCATCCTCTACTCACCACTAAATCACATTTCTTCCTGAATTTCACCCTGCTCTATCCAGTCCCACACTGTCTCTCAGCAACGCCAAGCAGCACTTCACAGCCCAGAAACCCTCCCTTTCCAGGGATCTGAATTTAAAGAAAAGCAGGGTTCTGATTCAATAAAGCCAACATCAGGTAGAACTACAGAAAAGTGGTGATATTTACACTCTGTCTCTACCCTTCACTTTTAATGAGGAAATGCTCTCAGGGCAGAGCCTGTGACAAGCCTTTGTGGACACCTATGGAGTAGGAGTTACTTTCGTTTGTCTCTCGTATGACAGATGAGAAAGTGTTACTCCTCCCACGGCAGGGCACCCACTGTTAATTGTCTAGTTTGTTAGGGTACAGAAAAAGACTACATTTTTTTCTGAAAAGAAAATGTTCTTATTCTCAACCCTCCCTTCTCTACCAAGTCTTTCCATAACAAAGCAGCCTCCGTCACTCCTGCCAGCCCTGGTGCTCTGCTAGAACTGCTCTGCACTGTACACAGGGGACCCCTTGCTTTGTTGCACAAACAACCCGGCGACTGCTTTTTCAGTGATCACTCTAAATCCTTGCTAATTGTCCTGTCTGCCATTTACATGCACTATTCATGGAATAAAGCATGGTTTAAATGTGTGGAGAAATATCCTCCTTCTCCCAAAAATACATGCACGGAAAATGCATGTGTACATACAAGGGAAAAAGATCTCCTTTGGGGAGGAGGAAATCCATTCAGGAGATGCATAGGTGCTCCCTACTTCCCTTGAGTATGGGTGAGCTAGAAGGGGAGAGAATATCTCTGAATTTTAATAAATATTTTCTCCTCTGCACTGTTGTATCTCCGTTGAGGGGGACATAGGGGACAGCTACCAAGGTTCCCTCCGCTGGTGCCTTGTCCAACACCAATATCTGCATGTGCTTAACTGATAAGCACAGGGAAACAAAAGTGTTTCAAAAATTAGCTTGCCGGAGGCAGAATGAAAGCATTTGGCATGCACATGAATGACTCTTACAGACTGCAAGTCCTTACAATATGTATTTTTGAGTAGTTGAAATCTTTCAAGATGCTCCCCATATTTGAGAAAATAATGACCAAAAAAAAATTATTTTAGAGAGGTTGGGAAGTCCTGCATTATTTGAAGGGAGGGAAAAAAATTCCAAACTTTGAATAAGCAGCTTGAAAAAGAAATAGTACAGAAAATCCTTCACTTTTTCTTTTAATACCTCAAGTTATTTTCTATTTATTAAAAACTTATAAACTGAACTTTCTATTTTGTCCAAAATTTTTGCAGAACACACGTACTTAAGTAAATTCAATTCCCTGACCCACACTGCAGACTCCAGGTTTGCCCCAGTAATTAGGGAGCTATAAAAATCAAATACTTGTCGTTTTCAAAACTGGTTTCACTTAGTGGTTAGTCATTACCAGTAAAAGTAGAAACCCTTTTAGAGAAAGCCAGAAGACCTTTTGCTGCTAGGCTGACTGTCCACTTGCAGAGAAGAAAGAACTATGTCATCTCCTTGTACTCCTCAGGTGGTAAGTTACCACTGAGAGGATGTGAAGAGATGAATCTCTCTTTTCTTGACCTTTGCTTTTATTCAGGATGCAGAGTAAAAGGTACAGCACAACCTCCATAGATCATACACAAATCCCTTCAAAAAAGTCAAGTATCCCAACATGAAGGGGGTAAAAACAGGGAGATGGAGGGGGTTCCTGCTGATTCCTCAGAGGACTGAGCTAAGTAGTGGCAAGGTTATGGTCATACAGCACAGCATGTATTGATATATTTTCACATTGAAAAACAGAAGTTGTTGTGGGTATGTGAGGCAGGCGTGGTATTAGTGATGTGTTTCTCTCAAAAAAAAAATCTCATTTAATTCTTAAACTGAGGTCTGAGAGCTTCTTTTTTCTCCATGACTGCTTGTGTTCACATAACCAATCTTTAAATAAAACTTATTGTTAACTTTAAAAATCTGCAGGGTTACTTAAGTCATTAAATTCTGTAAAAAAGTTTAATCGATTTCTAAATAATAAATCAACTCTGGGTGCTCTTAATAATCTTGGTGTAGCACATTTCAATCCAGAAGCACTACAGAGTATTTATCTTTAATGAATAATAAATGAGACATCGGTATTGACTGAACAAATGATTAAATATTCCATCAGTAACAGAACATGGAAATATTTTTTAATTATTAATAAGCTACAGATTTTGCTTGTCAAGTGCAGTCATCTTTTTACATGAATGACTTCTTTTCTTAGCTGTCATCATAGGGCAGATGAATACAAAAGACGATCAAGGCTAATATGGGACACTACATAAAAGTACTACCATCTGTCTCTGAGAAAGAAGAGTTGTTTCACAAGATACTAGGGGTCTTACAGCCTCTTTAAGTGGGGTCTTCAGTTATGAAATTCTGCTCTAATAAATATTCATATTTGGTAGAAAAAGATAGACATTGGGAGCCATGAAAACTGATGGTCAGCTGGGCAGCCCAAGGCAAAGTTTGAGCTGCTAAGTTTCTTCTCAAGCTTTTGCACTGGCTGTAGTTCTGTTTCCCTAGAGAGTTTTTCACAGTAAGATTTCATGAGAAGTTCTGAAATTGCCTGCTGCAAAGCTACCATCAAAAATGCCCCTGAACATGGTTCTTTCCTGTACTGGCTGCCCTGAGGTCTATAAAGTCATCCATGAGCTACTCCAGTAGAACAATGTAGTCTTTGGCTATATCTACAGCAATGGACCTTTTTCACTACCCTGTCCTTCTGGTCTTCCGAAGCTATACTGTGGCACCACCAAGTCCAAAATCCATATCAGCATTAATACAGTCCCTCCTCTTCTCCCAAAGAGAAGGTTTTTGCATTTAGGCAAGAAAAAAACAATGCAGGCTCTAGAAAGGACCAACACCCTCATTAACAAGCTTAGGAAGTGTGAGTTGGATGAGGGGACAGTGAGGTGGGTAGAGAACTGGCTGAATGGCAGAGCCTAGAGGGTTGTGATAAGCGGTGCAGAGTCTAGTTGGAGGCCTGTATCTAATGGTGTGCCCCAAGAGTCAGTGCTTGGTCCAGTCTTATTCAACATGTAGCACGTTATTATTTCATGTCATGTAGCACAATCTGAGAATTGTGTAAAACTCACCATCTGAAATGAGATTATTCTCACACTCCCAGTCTATAGCAACCTTTTGTCTTCTGCTATAACTGATAAGAGTGCTGTAGCTAGTAACTGAAGACTGTATTGAAGAGTAGTCTTAAAGTATATTTATGGTCAGAAAACAAGCCTGTACAAAGTGGTTACCCCTTATCTATGTACAAACTTGCTAAAGTACCTTTGAATTGTCTTCTGACTTTGTGACTGAACAAATTTCCTCCCATTAGATTTGAAGGGCACAACCACTAAGCTAGAATTAACTGAATCTTATTTTACCTTGTGAATTATTGAATTTTCTATCCAAGTCTGAAACACAAAATCTTTATTAGAACTGATGAAACTCTTTTCTTTTTCTTCTAGAAAATAGGCTTTTGTTAAAAAAAGAAAACCTTTAACGTGAATATGTCAATTTGACTGGCATTTTCTTAAGAAAAAGTGAAAAAGGTTTCTTCATAAGGGAAATCATTTTGTTCCAATCTTTTTGGAACAGGATATTTCTCTTTTCTTTTTTTTTTTTTTTTAATATTGAAGTGACCTTTCATTTTAAATTTTATATTAATAGAAGTAAAAAGAAAACAAATTTCATCATGACAAATTTCTTTCAAATTGAAATTTTTATTCCTGTAAAGCACCTTTCTTTACAATTAGTAATTGGAGACAGATTACCAAGAGAGAAAACAGCTGTATCTCATATTTTCAGCACTTCAAGGTATAATGCAGTCTGAAAGGTCTCACCCACCATTCCTTGAACACCAAAAGCCTGAGAGCGCTACAGAGCATGCAAGGAAAGCAGGCAACATTGTCACAGGGATCACACATCAGAAAACTTGATTCTATTCCCAGGTCTGTCATCATCCTGAGCCTGAATATAGAGAGGACAGATGACTTCCTTGTGCCTACAGTTCCACAAATCCAACATAGAATCACTGATATTACATTACTTTTAAGAAATATTTTTACTTTATACATAGGCCAGGCTTAAATTCTACTGTAAATTTTAACAAATGAGATGCATTAAACTTCCTAGGATTTTAAGTAAGATACAGTGAATCATCCACAATTAAGCACTATAACAAGAGGCATGATATTTATTTTTTGAGGATTTGTGCTGAAACAACTATGAGCTGTGGGGTTGACGACATTCCAGAATTCACTTGTAATTATACAGAACAGTGGTAAAAGGAAGATCGTCACATCTCAGAAACTCTAGTAAATGTTCAGGATTTTTGTGTAGCAGAAGCTACAGAGACTGAGAAAAGGTACACAGAAAGGTGTATTAAAAATGAAGCTTCCCATCCATTTTCATTCTTGCAGTTCTCATAAAAGTCAGTCCATTGAACTTGTGCCAGAAAAATGGATACATGAAACTTGAATCTCAGCTCATTTTTAAGGATTTATTTTTCTATATTTGTGTAAATGTAGAACTGACAAAGCTGAAGAACTGAACTGAAACTCTTCTTTGATGTGTTAATCACAGAAGTGGTGGGCCAGTGGGCTTCCAGGCTGATTCTTGCCACAGTTTCAGATCAAATGGGACCAATTCAAAACTCAGGAAGAGTTATTCCTTTATATACATAGAAGATTAAGGCCACAAGAGCTACCTGTCCTTACTTTTCTCTCTGTACCTCCCCAAGTTTATAGAGTACCCTAAAGACATTGGGGTGCGCTTGATGGAGGGAAGTGTCATCCTGATGACATGCTCCAAATCATTCAGCAAATCGAGTTGTTTTCCTTGGCAAAGTGAAATTCCACCAGCCCTTTAACAGGGTTTTGTGGTAGGAAGGAATTCAGGCAAACAAAATGCAACCTCCATTTTCTGCTCAGGGCAAACAAAGCAAAGACGACCTTAACATCCCTTGCTCAGCTGTATTGGATCTGCATGTCTAATAAGTACGAAAAACTTTCCTGTTGTACCTAGTAAAACTACATATGGGTCTGAAGAAACACAAAGAATAGTTTTATTGTAGATGATCTATTCGTGGTCAGTCTTGTGCTTGCTCCATGACAATCTTTCAGCAGCTATAACATAGCAGAGAGAGTATGGAAAGACTGGAAGAAAAAAAATTGAATGCATTAATCAGGCAAAAGTGGGTTAAATTATTAAATATGTCAGAATGCTTCCTTTGATCAGCTTTTCTGAGGATGGGAATTAAGAAACAGGGTACTAGAAAGATAATCTTATTTTGGCAACATTGATTTCTCATATCTTGAACATGCATTTCCAATACACTGAGTATATCAGTCAGTGACTCCACAAAAGACAGCAAGTTATATATATGGCTATACCTAATACTTAAAAAGCTAGAAGAGACACTGCTTCCATAAAGTTTTTCTCTCCCAATTTTATCTTTCTATGTTAAGTGTTTCTAAATTTGGAACAGATAGTCTGAGAAACACATTTCCATGGCCCAACTAAATGTTTGTAGCAGTTCAGTTCTCTGCTAATAGCATTCATATTGTTTTGGTTTGGCTAGGCTTTTGAGAAACAAGGTGATTTTATTGTTATTTTACTCATGATTTACAGTTTCAGCTTGAAAAATATTAATTAGCACAATTTCAAGTTTGCTAACAAGCACAATAGTTTGAGTGAAGAGTTATTTCCTCTACACAAAGTATCTGTTTCAGAAATTATTCTTTATTGCATGATGACATTCTGAATTAGTTTTATTTCTCACATAAAATGTTGGAAGATGTTTGGTCAGGTGATCCTGAGGTCAAAGAAAAAAATTTTTACAGTGGTCTCCCATATTTTAATTATTTTAGAGATGTTTTGTTTGAAATAACAAAAAAATACAAGCTGTCAAACTTTTCTGCTCTTGAGAAAAAAAACAACTGGATGACAAGAAAGGCAATTTCTAGGAAATTACGTAAATTGTAATGAGGTCATAAAGAAAAGATTGTTAAGAGATAAATATAAAGCTGATGAAAGGAGAAAATTTTTAAAAACCGTGTGTAATTAACCTGTGGAACTTGCTGTCACAGGATATAATTGAGGTTAAGAGCTTAAATGGAATTAATAAAGAATTATACATTTACATGGATAATGAGAACTTAGACACGATAAAAATTTACAAGTATATAAACCTTCGTACTTAAGGGCAGAAGTTAACTGCTAACGGGTAGTAGGCTGAATATCTCTAACAAGGTTCTATTACAATTAAATATATTCTGATCAAAACCTAGGTTTTTATCTTAATCATTCTACTGGTACACTACACTGATTTTCCTTTATATTTGTCTGCACTTTTGTTCTGCTGCCTGTACCATTTATTTCAAGGGAGTGGTAAACGTTTAGCTGTCCTAGTTTCTCCTAATATCCCCCTTGGTATGGAAAGAAAGAGAGAGCTCATTTTAATATATTCCTTTAAATCTAATTTGCAGCACTTTTGGAGTCCCTGCTGTATCATTATACTGATATCTAAATCTAATGCATACTTGAGAAAGGTGTTGTCAGGAACTGATAACAGCAGTGAGCAAGGTGGAACAGTACTGTGGCCAGGGAAGACTGAACTGGGAAGTGACAGAGATGACAAGGAAATGCAGTATCAAGAGGACAAAGGGAGCTAAGAGAGTGAAGAAAAAATTAATAGATACTGGGGGGAAAAAAGGAAGGAAAACTATGTGAAGCTCTGGGGTCATGGATATCTCAAAGGCTACATTAGACTGAATGGGAAAAGATGGGAATAACTGCAGAGAAAAATATGAATGGGGACAATATGAAAAACTTCAAAGCTGTTATCCCCACAAAAATTTATTTTTTTCATGAAAGCATTAGCACAGCTGCACAGACCAGATACTACCCTTGTTTTGTCAAGGGATATAGCTTGCAAGATGCATTAATTAACAGGCTTTTAGCTGTTTTGCTAAAATAAAATAGTGAGTAAATACATCTGTTTGCCCTGAAAAGAATTCACCACTTACATGACATACAAATAAGAGGTGCTTTATCAAGTCAGACCTTCATGGATCTGGAAGACTGTGTCCAGATCCTAGAAGATGCCTGTGCTCTGAGAATGAGACAGAATTGTACATCATGTAGTGATGGTCCTTGGAAGATTTGCAGATGAAATTCTATGGTAGTTACCTCCAGAGACGTGGTAGGTCCGCATTGCTATGGTAAAGGTCTTATTGCTATTGACTACTGCATACAGTCATCTTGGCAATCTTATCTTTGTAATGAATTTTGTAAACAAATCCAAATTTGTTTTATTTCTGTGTAACACACAAATTTTAAGACAGTTTAATGAGAAGAGTATGAAGATCTTGTAACCATGGGACAGAAATTGTGAGTTAGAAATTTTGGAATAATTAGTTTGTAACCAAGGTAATAGGTAATAGAGCTAACTGACCATGGCAAGGTACAATGCTGCTATGTTCCTTGTACATTCCCTACCCAACCGGACAATAGGCCCGGTAATATTAATTTTATGGAGCAGGTTGCTTTGGACAGGTGCATCCACAATATGGACCAACAATGACACTGCGCATGCCTGCAAGAGGGTCATCAGCGGACACGGGTGTGCGACCACTGATGACCACTAGAGACCCCTCCTCGAATATAGACCCCTACTCACTGAGACTGTGTAATGAATTCAAGAGGCACTGTGTTTTTAAATCGAAGCGAGAAAAGAGTTGACCAATCACAAGTTAGAGAGTGTGAATATGTATAGCTATAATGATGAATATGATGAATATATATATTTTGATCCTATATAATTTGTGTGTTGGTGATCACCTGGTATGCACAATTGGACAGAGCTATCCCCCGTGCATCCAGCGCTGCAATAAAGACTGCCTGCCTTTTAACACTGCATTGGTGTTACGAGGTTTATTCCCGGGTTTTCGGTGACAATCTCACTCATGAGTTTTTAACAGGAAATACTACATGACTATAAAGTAATGAAGTTGGGATGAAAGGAGGACTCCATAAACTTTACTGGAGAAACAGGGACTGCAGCCCTAGTGAATGAAAGACAATTCAGTCATGCCTGCTGGGCATGGGTGTCCTCAGGGGGAGTTACTGGGTGCCTGAAACATCTGTCTGTAAGACAACTTCCTTACACAGAGAAAACACACCCTGTGGAGGTTTAGACACTGACTATTGAAAAAATGTCTGCAATGCAGAATGTTAGTATTTAAAGATGTTATCTACATTTATCACATTTGTCACTTGCCATTAATTTAAATTCCCTTTATGCATCTGTTCAGGAAATAATTAGGGTTTTATGCTGCAGTAAATATGCTTGTTCATCCATTAGTGCAAAGCAGAAGATTAATTGCATTACAATGGGAATCGGGACTACTGTATTTGAAGCTACAGCGATAACGGTGACAGCTGCACTGCCCACAATACTTTGCTCTGGTAAACTTCAAAACCAAGTATGGATGAGAAAATAATTAAACTCCTGACAAGGCAGCATTATGCCTGTTCTTGTATGTGTAACCAGACAGACAACTAGAACAACACAGGACCATGCTAAAATAAAAACAAAATTGTATTGTTCCAGAAATTCTGTTAATCATTTAATCAGCTATTCTTATACACATAGCTTCATACTCTGTATGAATCATTACATTTTATATAAAACTAACCTGAGCTCACGTTAATTATCTGTGTTAAAATTCCAAAATGTACTAAGACATTTTAAGGTTATACTAATTTGGCAATAAAAATCCAGAAAGCTGGAAAAAAAAAAAAAAGCTTAACTGCCACTAACTGTAAATGACATCGCAAAATTTGAGCCAAGACCAAAGATAATGAGTCAGGGAAAAGAGAGGCAGGCAGCAGAAAAACGCTGTAAAACTTGTCGCATGTAGCTGTGTCTGGCTCACAAAGGAACAGCGGGGTGATGGACCTCCACACCGCTCTATAGTCCTAAGGTGTTTATGAATGGTCAAAATTGTCCTCATTGTTACAGAAACTGAAGACACACGAGATTACTCCTTTTCCTCAAATTAAACATCAATAACTTATGGAAAAGTGTCCCCTAAATGAGGGTCCTTGTGATGGCATTTGTTTGTGTGGATTGACTAAACCAACTGCTGAATGCAGGGAAAACATTTAATCCAAGTATACCACTCATCTGCGATTAGGGAAGGGAGCTTTGCAATTAAAAACCTGGTCTATATCTGGATGATTCATATAACTCTAGTGCATTATATCAAATAAGATACTGATGAGGTGAATTTTTGCTTATCAAATCTAGGATTTTTAGGGATATTTTGTGATATTCATAATGACTTAAAATCAAATATAAATTGGCAAGAATCTCACAGGCTTGGCAACTAGAAATCAGCTGTTAGACTCAAAGTACATTTAGTCTTTAGTGGCTGCTCAGTAACTATGGCCCCATTACCCTAACTAAAGATAAAACATTTTTACTGCCACCATATTTGCTTGAACAATTTTCTGCAGCCAGTGCAAAATTTTCTTCATTTAAATTTGTTGGTTGACTCACTTTGTGGCATGTGTCTGGGGCCAAAAGCAAAGAAGGCATTGTTCAAATTCAAAACTAGCTGTATACCTTGCTTTTAAGGTGGATGAATGCTGAAGAGATGAGTGCAATTGTCAATGGGAGGTGGAAGTTATTTCATGTCTAACTTTTCTGTGGGATTTTTTTAAATGCCTGACACATTTATCTGCGCTACAGAGTTAGTATTAATCAGAGCAAAAAAAAATAATATATAAATCATGTAATATGCAAAAAGTGCTCTGACTTGACCTAGTCTGTTTGACTTTGGTGTGATAAAGCAAATCTAAAAAAGACGACCTGGCAATGTGCGTTTGAAGCCCAGGAAATTAACTGTGCCCTGGTCTGCATCAAAAGTGTGACCAGCAGGTTGAGGGAGGTGAATCTCCCCTTCTACTCTGCTCTCATGTGACCCCACCTGGAGAACTGTGTCCAGCTCTGGGACCCCCAACGTAAAAAGGACATGGAGCTGTTGGAGCAAGTCCAGAGAAGGGGCATGAAGATGATCAGAGAACTGGAGCAGCTTTGCTTTGAAGACAGACTGAGAGAGTTGGGCTTGTTCAGCCTAGAGAAGGGAAGGCTCCAGAGAGACCTTATAGCAGCCTTCCAGTACCTGAAGGGGAACTATGAGAAATCTGGAGAGGAACTATTTACAAGTGACAGGATGAGGGGTAATGGCTTTAAGCTGAAGGAAGGTAGATTTAGATTAGATATTAGGAAGAAATTCTTTACTATGGGGGTGGTGAGGCACTGAAACAGGTTGCCCAGAGAAGATGTGGAGGCTTCATCTCTGAAAGTGTCCAAGATCAGGTTGGATGGGGCTTTTGGGGCAACCTCGTCTAGTGGAGGGTGTCCCTGCCCGTGGCAGGGGGGGTGAAACTAGATGATCTTGAACGTCCCACCCTACCCAAACTATTCTATGATTCTATGAAGAACCTAATTCAAGTGAGTAAAGGACACTAGATAAAGGTTTGTATGAAGCATCTGCACAGCAGAATGTGAATAATGTGATCTTACCAAACATTTTCATGCCTAGAATAGAGCAAAACAGTTTACAAAGGAAGTCACTGAAGAATAACTAATTGGCTATCAGGACAAATAGATTAAGAAACTAATCTTGACTTTCATGATTAAGACTAGTATTACAGATACCCATTGAACTGCTGGGTAACAAAATCTGCACCAAAAAGCATCTGACCATTCCAGATTGTATACTAAAGTATTTTTCATTCCTCTGCTGTAGTCATTCATTCGTTCTGTAAACTATGTTTTGCAATAGCTCAACTTCAATAACTGTTATCAGAAAAATAGATTTTCCTTTCCAAGGTGTGTTGAAGTGTTTATATCAATTTGGTCAATCTCTGTGTTATTATTCAGGATGCTAATATTGGCTGATCCTTCTCTATTTGATTATCTTTGTAAGTCATCTCTCTCCCCCTCTCCTGAGGAACGAAATTAGGAATGCCTTTTTTCTCCCTCTATAACTATGTATGAGCATCACGAATAGATTTCTGCAGGGCTTAAACAGAAACAATCGTACATTTGCAGCCATACACAGCACTGCTCACCCCACAACTTGTGTTATACTGTTGCTAAAGTAGTCTCACAAAAAAGAGATGGAGAAGATATAGTTGATATCCACTTGTAATACACTGTCCTTTTTTATTGTACATGGTGTTACCTAATAGGTCAGAATTCTACCAGTGGGTTAGTAGAGGACAGAAATTGCTTTGCTGCTGGCATGAAAATGCACAATTCCATGTGCTTTGTGGGATGATGCAGGCTGAAGCAATGTTATTAGAACCAAATACTTTGATTGCACACATGAAGTTAAGTATTCAGCACTTCCCCCCCTTTCCTTCCCACCCACCCCCACCAGGGTGTAGCTGTGAACTAATAAGGAACACCCACAAATTGTGGATGTGGTGACTGGGAACACTGCACTTAATTCCAGTGCATTAGGTTTGGCTGTAAACAACTGTTTCCAGGACAAACCAAGAGCCGTTATATGTAATGAAGAAATGGGTATCGTAACAAGCCCCAGAGCTGTGACCACAAGGAGACAGGCAGAAGAAGCAGCAGAAGGGAATGTTCCTTTTTCACTACATTATTCTGATGCTTTTTCTTCAGTCTGAAGATTCACTGTAACATGGACAAATCAGATTTGCATGATTAGTTTTCTTTATGATACTTAGGGTTTAAAATGGCAAACCTTTTATTGATTTTTAAGGTCAATAAAATATGATTTTATCATCTGAATAAGACCTGCTGTCTAACAGACCACTGAATTCCATCCAGTCACTCCTGATTGCAGTCTAATAAATTGTGGCTTCATTGAAGAGGTTAAGAATTGACAATTTTCCTAAGTAATGTTTTGCAATGCTTAATTACCCTTAGAGCTAAAGATGCAGACCATATCTCCAATTTTAACCTCTAAAATTGTAGACAATTTCTTGGTGCATATGCCTGTACTATACCGTAGACCTTCTTCAATATCTGGTATTTTCCTGCCATTGAAGATGCTTTACAATTATTGATCACCTTTAAATTCTTTCTTTAGTAAAATAGACTCTCTCTATATTCCTTTCATTCCTCTAATTCCAAATGTAGAACTTTCTTCACTCTTTCCAGCTGCCTCTCTTAAAAAAGGTATGCTTAATATGACTTTCATGAGTGATAAACTCAGTAGTAAAATAACTTATTTTCTTCTCTTAATTATTCTTTCTTACATATTCAAAGGTTTGGGTTTTTTTTTTTTTCCCTGCTGTGCAATAGCCTTATAGTAAGAAACTTCCAAGAGTTCAAACACATTTAAATTACTGCTTTTGGGCACATATGAAGAGTTTTAGGTACTAAACACATTGTCACAACCTCCATCACATATTAAAATCCTTTGAGTGTGCTGAAAAGAACCAAAAATAATTTGAGAGAGAGAATACTGATTAAAATGTCATAATACCACTTCTCAATATTTTTTTTTAGAGTAACCAACAGGATATCTGGCACTGCTCAAAGCATTTGTCCTGGTTACAGCAGGGGTAGAGTTAATTTTCTTCCTCCAGCTGGTACAGTGCTGTGCTTTGGATTTAGGACGAGAATAATGTTGATACACACTGATGTTTTTAGTTGTTGCCAAGCAGTCAAGGACTTTTCAGCTTCTCACACTGCCCTGCCAACAAGAAGGTGGAGAGCACCCAAGAAGCTCTGAGGCAACACGGCCAGGACAGCTGACCCAAATTGGCCAAAGGGATATTCTAGACCATATGACATCATGTTCTGTACATAGCTGGGGCATGGGCTGAGAGGTGGGTCAGCTTGGGGTCTTGCAGAGCATTGACTTTGGATGGTGAGAAATTGTACTGTTCATCACTATTATTATTATTATTATTATTATTATTATTATTATTATTATTATTATTATTATTATTATTATTATTATTATTATTATTATCAATAATAATATTCTTTTCTATCCTATTAAATGGTCTTTATCTCAACCTAAGAGTTTTA
>VWZZ01003346.1:73373-143629 GCA_013399095.1 Psophia crepitans
TATATATATAGCTAGAGAGGAGGTTATGTTTTTTATTGTAATGTTGGGGTGGAGGGTGGGCTTGAGCAAAGTCATTAATAAATATGTCTCAGACTAAGCTTGTGTGACACCACTGTATTATGGAAGCATTATGAACAGCCTAGTAATCTTTAAATGGTTGACAGATACATACATAGGACAGAGGCCACCTCGCCTTCATTTCATTTTTGTATATTTTCATCTTCTCTTCCTTTTTCTTAATTTTCTGCTCCCTACTTGTATTTCAGACTTCTGCCTACCTTCATGATGTGAGTTTTTTAATCAATATGAATGTGAACTTCATCTGCCAAGCCAAGTCCTGTTTCTGGACTACATGGAAAGCTTAACTGAACAGTGGAACAATGCCTCCAGTCACTCTTCTAGCCAACGCTTGAGTGAGGCATTCCTAGTATGCAATGCAATCTGAACTGACAAGAAGAAATTATAATTTATCATTTGACTGATAGAACAAAAACGCAGCATCTAGTCTATGAGTCTTCTCTTGTTGTGGTCTTCTACCTCATGACTTCCATACATACAGATCAGCATCTGGTCTAATGGGATTACTTTTGGGTTGTTGAATTCAGCATCAGACTCCAGTGAACAACCTCTACATAGGGAACTAGCTATTGCTGTTATGTGAAGCCTTACTGATCATGAAAGAACTTTGGAATCTGCATAGCTCATATGCTTTAAATTATACTCCAGTATAGAGTACTGGTTAACCTGATTCCAAAGAGTTGCATTTTATCTCAGGTCTTGACATCCGTAATTGCAGACCTACATTATAACTTTTACTACTTATAAGCTTTTACTTACTGCCTTTACTTACTACAGCAAAAATATCTACCATTAAATTACCACAGAATCAGTTTTGACAGATAATTCTTCTGAGGTAGATTTTTCTAATTGACTACCCAACTCACACAATATTAGAGCTAATTTCAGATGTGTTTGCAATCCTCATTATTAAAGGCAGAAGTTCTCCCCCTCTGTAGACTGGTATTACATATTCTGTTTCAGAGGCTCTCTGTGCCAAGAAGAGAGAAGAATGGGATTAGGGAATATTTACCTCCTGCTTCCATTGCCCTGTATTCTGGCAGGACACCTGCGTATTAGTCAAGGCCAAGACAGTTTGCAGTCTCACATGTAATTCTAATGTACTGTAATGCTGCAGGAAATGTTACATTACTGATAATGGTTCCTGTAAAAGTTTTTTTGAGCATTTTTAGTTTCAAACACCAAAACAAATTATATTAAACTTAGATGTCATTGTCTATATTATATCCAGAGCCACTAGATGGTGGTATACACTAGACCTGAGGAAAGGTACACAAAGGAACTTCGTGATGTGTTCCTCCGCTGTTCAAACAGGAACTTTTTCATTCCTCATATTGCAGTCTTCTGGCTAACCTTTTTCTTATCTGATTATTTAGAAGGTTGTGACAATTATAAATCTAAGTTGAGGTTTTTCCCAGTTTGCATGACAATAAGATCTCATTTCGAGATAAAACTGAAAAACCAAGATGATGATGAAAAGTCAGACAAGACTTATATGCATGCAATGAAAAAAAAAAAGAAATTATTATGTGCAGCTTGGGTTATGGTATCTACAAAAAAACTGTCATTAGTGTAAATGTTTTCTGCATTTTTAATATTACAAACTGTCTATTAAGTACAGATGATCCAGTGACCAATCTTGTTTAATTACTAGGGTGGGACCAATATATTCAACAACATTTTAGGAATTCATGTTGACAATCTTGTGGATATCGAGTTTAACTTGCCTGTTTCTTCATACTAAGTTGACGGACAGGCAAAGCTATGTATAACAGGCTAATATACCTATCATTTGGGACATGGATTTTGGTCATCCTCCCGCCCCACTCTGAGCTGTAAGGAAGATGTACAATGAAAATCTGGGTTTTTTTTCCACCAATATTCAGTTGGAGCTTAAGACATTCATACAGCAAATCAATTGTACAATAAGAAATTGCAGGACTCTGAATCCCCAGTCACTGCTACACGGTGATGTTGCATTTCTTCAGTCCTTATATTTGTCCTCTCTTGCTGCCTTTTTTTGCTTGTTCCATCTTTGTTTCTTCCAACTTCCATCTAGCTGATCTGGATTTGCTACGTGGCTCTGCCAACCCGTGTAACAATTCTATGCAGCTCAGTAAAAGACAAGTTAGAAGTCTGAGCTGCAGAGGAAAGCTGTATGCTACCACTGCAATACAACAAAGTACAGAGATCCATAGTATAATGCACTTTCCGTTTCAGAGAGCTATACCACAAGATAAGATGACGAGAAAAATGAAAGAAATCATCATTCTATTTTTAGAAAATGTAATGATAGAAAATCCATAATACATTGAAGTCCATTGAGACAAATGTCTTGTAATAGAAAATCTGTTAAAGAATGTGTCATTTATGCCACTATTTTTATTATTATTTTCAATCTCAAGTGAATTATTTCAAATGAACAAGATACAAATCAATTGTTGTAAATGACATTTGAAAAATGAGGAGCAAACCTTAATAGGAACGAAAAGCTTTTATATTAATATAATGATGTTTAAGTCTCTTAAGTATTCCACACTGGTTCTAGGAGAAAAAGCATGTTTGGCATTCAGCCACAAAACGTGACTTGATTGTGTGTGACACAGTGCCTGCTCATTAGAAAATGGAAGGTAAAAGAAAGCTCAACATGGGGAGAAAGAAAACAGTTTAGTGATGCTGTTGAAGCGCAAGTTATGAACTCATACCTTTGCTACTGGTATCTTCTTTAATTCTATGGGATAGATTTCTTTGCTCAGCCCTCCATCTTAATGATGCGCACTGCCCAGCTGTATTACTGTATTTTGACAGCTATTGATTTGTAGGAAACCGTGATGCAGTGTTATTACAACAAGGTAGCAAAGCTCAATAAGTAATATTGTAGTGGGAGAGGATAATTTTGTTTTGAAACAAAACTGATTTCACTACCATTCACATATTTATACCCACGTACTTCCAGCACTACACATATGCATCCAAATAGCCTGTCAGAAGTTGTGAAACCAAGAAGAATGTATCCAAGTGATCTATACAGCATTTCTTGTGATAGGACAGCTAGTAAGACTTCAGAATCTTCTGCTTTTTTTAGATTGGTGACCAAATGTATTAGGGGCTTATTCCCTAATTAGGGGATGATTAGTCTTTCCATCCTGTCCACTGCTGTGAGTTATCAGTGTTTAGTCCCTGCCTTTTCTCTCCCCTCTGCTAGGATCTTGATGAAGATGTTGGTACCATTGACACTTGCTATTCTC
This sequence comes from Psophia crepitans, assembly GCA_013399095.1. Taxonomy (NCBI): domain Eukaryota; kingdom Metazoa; phylum Chordata; class Aves; order Gruiformes; family Psophiidae; genus Psophia; species Psophia crepitans. Next base: position 76,700 of record VWZZ01003346.1, read on the forward strand.
ACTAGCTTCTCCCTGTCACTGTTTTCTTCAGCGCATTCCCCACCCAGATTTTTCCATTCTCCATTCATACTTAACACTTGTGTTACATCTGTCCACAGACCAACAGGCCAGGGAAGAGTCAGCTGCCAGGAGGTTGAAAGAAAATAGTGATAAAGAACAGCAGTAACACACTACAGTGTTAAGTCTGATAAAAATTCTTAACAGACATCAATCCATCCTAAATTTTGTTAAGAATAACTGTTTTGTTTAGATGAATGAGAAAAACTAAGATACAGTGAGGCATATTGTGGCAGAGCTACTAAGCTTGGTGCAACGTCTTGCAATCTCAGGAGTGCAACCTCTGACAGTCTCAAGATGGGAGTCGATTGAGCTCTTACCACTCATACAACAGGTATAGGTAACTACAGTAGAATGTTGTAAAAAACAGTTTTTAAAGTAAATGTGTTTGTACAGCTTCAGTGTACATTTCATTTACCGTAAACCCTCTGTAGTTTTATGCAAGTGCAGCTTACAATGGTACCATAACAAGACTTCCCATTTCTTTTCAGATTTCCTCAATGGCCAAAAAAGAATTGCATTGTCAGTTTCCTTCATTGTCAATTGCCTTCCCCTTATATTGTTCCTCTATATGAAGCCTTGTTCCACACACAAATACGACAAGCATTCACTGTATATCCCTACTAAATTGATGATAGTTGTTTCATATTATGTAAAAATATGGTTTCCAGTTACAATTTCTTCTTGAAATGTCAAAATATACCATGAGGAGCAAAAATTAATTTACTCTCCCACTTCTCCTACATCTTGACATCACATGATTAACTCAGTATATAATGAAGAACAAAGAGTCAGTCAGGACACATCAATCAGCTCTATTTCCGGTACCAGAATATTATATGTGGTAGACTATCACTATACTAGTCTCAGATCATTAAAGAGCTGCCATGCTTCCCTAGTTTAAAACAAATGATGACATATCTGTAATGCTAGTTGGGAACAGCATGACATTGTGTATTTAATACTGAAAGACAAGCACAGTTGTTCAGTAGTCAAAACAGGGAAATTGGGACTCGGTTTAGCAAGATTTGTTACCCAAAAAAAATTTTCTGCACCTGTGAAATAGAGAGAGCAGATAATTTAGTTTTTATTATGGGAAAATGTGGACAAAGTAGTGTATATATTTTGCGTATTGGTGAGGATTAGACTCAGATGACAGGTGGTTTGAGAATGAGTGTGAACCAAGGGGGAAAGAGTGAAACTTAGAGGTATGTACTGGGACAAATCATGGAGAAAATTACAATTCTAATGAATTACAGAAGTTACAGTTGGTAGTTAGCTTGAACGGTTAATAAATCAAAAGATCATTTCTAGAATGAGAATCAGATCAAAGCACTGATTCTGTTGACCCACACAGAAAGCTGAAATGTCTGGAAAACTCAAAGCATACATTTAGAAGCTTTTTGTGAAATACTTTGTCACCATGCGTGCTTCCTCATCTCAACTAATAGCATGGAGGAATGGTATGAATTATTTGATTAGAACTTGGTTTGCTAAGTAATCTTTTCTTTTCTTTTTTTTTTTTAAATCTCATTTCGTAAATGTTTCCCCGGAGTCCTCATTTGGAGGCTCTATTTTTGAAAAACTTTTATGCTCAGTCAAGCTGCAGAAAGCATTTTAATTAAACATAAATCACTTTTGCTTGTATGTATTTGTATCAGCTTTGTGGACAAAGATCTATGTGTGTCAAAGCAAGTTTAAAAATAGCATTATAAAAATAGTAAGGTTTGTCCACCTAGCACTCTCTGACAAGGTGCTACTCCAATACCTCTTTGGTGGAAATGTGTAAAAGTCTGATTAGCTCCTCAAAAGTGTTCACTGACTGCCAACAACACAAGAGTAGGAGAGCAATTGCAATAGCAAACGGGCAGCAGTGCAAAACAATAAGCCAGCATTTCAGGAACAATAGGAAGCAAAGGAGCTGCTAGGAATGGTATTAATATGAAATACTGAAGTCAACTAGGATGCTGCATGTGCAGTATAGGGTGCATAGGACAAGACTCTTTGTAAGCTCAATGTCCAGAAAATCTTGAAAGCACTTGTAGAAATGAGAAGTCAACAAACAGATCACATCACCTTAGAAATAGAGAATTGCTTCCTATAGTTTTATTTCTGATATTTTGTCCTGGCTACTTGTGAATGTCTGATACAGGTCCACCACTGCCCCAGTGGACTATTCCACATTCTAATAAGACTTCACTATTAGAGTATATTTTTTGATGAAATACACCTTAATTTTTCTTCCCTTTATGTTCAACCCAGTAGTTCCAGCTAATATTCCTGTGTTGTTCCTGTATGCCCAGGTGGCCAAGAAGGCCAACGGCATCCTGGCCTGTATCAGGAATAGTGTAGCCAGCAGGAACAGGGAGGTGATTGTCCCCCTGTACTCAGCCCTGGTGAGGCCGCACCTCAAGTACTGTGTCCAGTTTTGGGCCCCTCACCACAAGAAAGATATCGAAGCCCTGGAGCGTGTCCAGAGAAGGGCAACGAAACTGGTGAAGGGGCTGGAACACAGGTCTTATGAGGAGCGGCTGAAGGAACTGGGCTTGTTTAGTCTGGAGAAGAGGAGGCTCAGGGCAGACCTTATTGCCCTCTACAACTACCTGAAAGGAAGTTGTGGTGAGCTGGGGGTTGGCCTCTTCTCGCAGATAACTAGTGACAGGACAAGGGGAAATGGCTGCAAGTTGCGCCAGGGAAGGTTCAGGTTGGAGATGAGGAGAAAATTCTTCTCAGAAAGGGTGGTCGGGCATTGGAACGGGTTGCCCAGGGAGGTGGTGGAGTCACCATCCCTGAGGGTGTTTAAGGAAAGGTTAGATATGGTACTTAGGGACGTGGTTTAGTGGGTAATAGGTGGTGGGGGGATGGTTGGACTAGATGATCCTTGCGGTCACTTCCAACCTTAATGATTCTATTCTATTCTATTCTATTCTATTCTATTCTATTCTATTCTATTCTATTCTATTCTCTACTGATACTCAGTGTTTATCTTTACCTTTATCCAATTATATGTTCATTTTTGTTCTTTTACATTGAAAATTGTTCAGGTAGAAGACTGTTTCTGGTGTCATGAAGATATGGGCACCAAAAGCTGCAACCTATCAGTTAGCATCTGTCAGAAATCAAACTTCATTGTAACACTTACCAATAATAATGACCAGATTTCAGAGCAGAAAGATTTGCTCTCCCTCAGTATGCACATTCTTTTCAGTCTATCACATGCTGCCCTTTCTAGCTCACCAAAATAACACCAGCCTTTAATTTTGCCTTCTGTTTTCAGATAAAACACCACAGATTTTGTAAACACAGCACTTAATTTCTATTTAATGTGATACAGATGACTTACAGAAAGTCATGAGACAAACACAATGGAAAAAATTGTATTTTCTAGACATTAGGACTGGTATTTACAACAGATGTCCCTTTTAAACCTCTTTTGTCCTTCCTGGAATTTTTGCACAAGTTACCGAACTCAGACAGCTAACCTAAGTTGCAGTCATTGCTCCCAAACAACTGAGGTTCAAGGAGATTTAAAAATGTGCTGGTTACATGCTTTTTCAAATTTTACCATCCCTTAAGAATGAAAGATGTAATGAAAATAACAGGGTACACCATACAATCATGTCTGCCACCTACACCACAGCCCATCAATAGAGTAATAACAATTACTCAGGTAATTCAGATAACAGGTTGACTGTATCTCTATTATGAATACAGTATTCATATTCCACCTGTAAATGGCAAAAACCTGGTTAATTTATTCCTATTATTTTATTAATTTGTTTTTAGTTAATTTACTTTTTTTATTAAGCAACTTGTTTGTTCCTCCTTCAGAGATTTGTTCTGCTTTTATTTCTCAACATTTCTGCTTAGGCACAGTCAGCTTCCCTCTTCCTTTAAATCCTCTTGATCTATGTATATTCTTTACATGAGTCTCTCCAATATTCCACAAAGGATCTATACTGCAACTCAGAACTTATCAGGGTTCATCTTCCATTCTGCTGCTCAGGGAATGTAAAGCTTTTGACAGTGGGACACGTGTTTCTAAGTCTGAAGCGTTTCTCTTTAAACTTCACCTTGCTATTTCTCATTATGGCTCCCAAATTCTGCTGATTTGAGACACAAAGGAGAAATTCCAGAGGTGTTAAAGAAGACCTATTCCTACAATTAAAAAGATATAATCTCTTCTATTTCTCTCTGTGAAGCAGGAAGGAAGGACAAGAAGGAACATTTTCCTTAAGGAACTGATGAGAGAGAGGCAGGGCAGGGGGGAGACAGTAGAGAGAAGAAAGGGAAAAAAAAATAAAGAAAAATAAAGAAAAACATAGTTAACAATTTATAGAAGATCCCCAGCAATCAAATTAAATGCAGTCACCCAAGATCTACTTGCATGCAAACTGTCACTAAATAAAGATGAAATTCACTATTTTTGGCTTCTTAAATGAATAAAAGAAGTCAACATTTTCCTGTAATTTATTGTTACTTATTTTAATTAGAGCATAAACCTTTCCTAAAGATACTTGAAAAAGTGAGATCTAGCTGAGAATATCTGGTTTTCCAGCAAATTAATTGCTGGCTTTGTTTGGTCACAGTTTTTTGATGCCTGTTAAGATGGCCATAGTTATCTCATTGAAGAGAGAATTAAGAAAATAAAATGAAAATAAAATGAGAAGATGAGAGCCATTATTTAGGCAGTTTTTTCGATGATTGAAGCATAGATAAAGGGGTAAGAAGATCTGGTTTTATGCTTGGCTGAGCGAATAGTTTCCCATAAATCCGAGAAAATATATTTTAAAGAAGCTTTCTATTTCTTGGGCATTATGAGATTAAGTTCATCAGGGATTGTAATGCCTTTTGAGATCATCTGATTTATAACTTTATAAAAGTGAAAAGTATAATTAGAACTTCCAAAGAATTTGGACTTGAAGATAAAAAATCCTTTCTCATGCCAAGCTTTTGGGATTTTTTAGCTTTCTATGAGTTTGAAATGTTCAGTGTTATGAATGTAGCTTCACCGGGCACTTGCAGAGTTAGATTGAATCTCATTGTTGTTTAATGGGGAAACCTCTTTTTTATGTGATTTGCAGTTCCCCAGGCTATATATACTGACATTTGTCACCAGTTAGCAGAGATTGCTTGAAGTGAGGATGTTCATCCAATGATTTCATTTTATATTGTAAAATATGAGAAAAATAATATTTGCTGTAATTACAATAATACTCCAATAGCTTGCTCTCAGACAAACAGTAGATGTGTTTCTCCCTATGCTAAATTATCTGGCTTATACTTCTGCCTCCAAATAGAAGAGAAATTTTTAAACATGATTTAATATAGCATCTCTGTGGGTTCTGTAAACATAGTACTTCTATTTAAAGAATTACAACTACAGGTCCAATTCAGAAGCAGTCTTGCTAAAGCATTCTACCCTCTGAAACGCAGTGCATTGAGTAATTATGCTGAGAAAAATTACTGGAAAGGCTTTACTTAACCTTTTATTCATACAGTCAATTGCAGCCAAGTTCTCCAGTTTTGCTAATCCCTCAATTTATGCTTACATATGCTTGGGATAATGCCTCTGTGATCTGAAAGTATGCCATCCCTGGTGTGTACAAGTGTGCAAGTGTATTCTGGCTCCTTGTTCGAAACATCTTGGCACGATCATGAGTGTTAATATTGCATGAACAATTGTAGACTTGGAGGCAGATGAATGTTACAGGGCAAAATCAGGTGGAGTAGGAAAAAGCGTTTATGTGCATAGCAGATGATAAATGATAAATTTAAAAAAAAAATCGTAGAAATGCTTTGGACAACATTAAAGCCTCTTCCTCTTCCTTCTCCCAATTCAACAAGGCCACATGCCAAAAAATAGTCAATTAAATTTTGCCATGCCATCAAAGTCCAGTCTACACTCTTCCACAAGTAGAGAATTATCCTTTTTACAACCATTTTTATAGCTGGAGAGATTGAAAAGTCTCCTCTTATGCTTCTATAAGAAGTTATAGAATACTGCAACACATAATGCTGAGTATTAGTCAAATTCTGAAATTTTCTACTTGTTTGAACTTACCAGAGTATTTATTTACCAAAAAAAAAAAAAGTCTAATTTTGCATATAAATTGTATGCAACGCATGCAGCTCACTTAAAATTTTGTCTCCATTTGAGCACTCAAATCCAGGGCAAGAGACACTGTCTCTGATTCAAATGTATAGTTCTTTTTAATTACCAGATGAGATATAAAATTTGTATTTACCATTTTATCCAAAATTTTCCAAATATATGCTCCCTAAAAATAACCTCACATTCTCTGGAAATTATAATATCTGAAAACTTTTTGGGTTTATATACATAATGCAATCAAACCAATTATAGAAGTGTTGTCTGTTAGCAATTGTTGACATTTAGGAATGTCATTGTTGACTTTAAGAATCCTTTGTGATGTTTGAATGTAGAGTAAAGCAGTTGCCACACATAATTACCAGAGCTAATTGCCCTGGAGAATGACTTTTAAGAAGAGGAATGGGTTAAAATATTGCTTTGGGTTCTTCATTTAAAGGTTTCACCTAGAGCCAAATGGCTGTTCAGAAACTGAATGAGGGAATAACCTGAACATCTACCGGCCTTGGGCTGCTGATCAGACGAATCATGTGAAAGATAGCGCTTGAAAGAAACTTCAGGACAGTCAGAGAGGGAGGGGAAGGCAGACACAGGCATCTTGACAAATAGATCTAGGGAAGTACTGTAGCAGTTGTGCTGTGTGACTGTCAGGACTCTGACAAAATGGCATTTTGCTCAGAACCATTGTTTCTCTGTCCAGACACCAATAAATGCTGCTTTGTGTAAAAATATATTGTGCCAAGGTGGTATCCAAATGTCTGTGAAGGCTTCTGTTCTCTTTGCAGAGCCTGGAGGGATCACTGATTTAAGGAGCTCAAGTCTACCCGTACAGTCAAAGTAGTTGGGGTGGCATGTCTTGCACAGCTGCAATGCAAAGTTGTTGCTAAACTGGGATAACTCCTGGAGATGTTGAACTGTTTATGAAGAGAACAAAACATCCAGAGTTACAAATCTGTGACAGCCTGAAATACGTAGGAGAAAATATTTAGCTCAGGTTTGCCTTTGACTTAAGGATTATACTTGGATCTACTTGACCCAGAACTGGGGGTCTGTTTACCTGGTGTGCAATATACCAACGTACACACAGAGCAGAGGCACTTTATTGCATATTTGTCCAGATATGGGTGTCTGTCTCAAAACAGCACACCAAAGCTCCAAAGCAGTGGTTATTTATACATACAACATATCCATCTTTTTAATACATATGCATTGTTATTCTATTAAATGATTTGTTCCGATTTCTTCATCGAGTATGCAAACTAGAACACCTGCTCAGTTCTTATCTCCGCCTTTATCTTTGGAGTAGGTATTATAACTGGGGTAGGTGGTCCATGAGTTGGTGGTTGCAATTGCTCCTTTCCGGAATTACCTTTCCCTTAGTTTCACAGTACTTTTGGCAAGTCCAAATGGTTCTTCAACACTTGTTGGTCAAACTAACAATTTATCAGTTACGCTTCTACTTCTTGACCATCACGTCTTCATTAGTACATCATTTGGATAAACATTAACTAACACAGGGGTAGGACTATACAATGGTCATCCTTAGCAGCAATAGTCTTGGTTACATTTGATTTTGCTGTAACAAGCTCAGGAAGTCTGATAATAAATTTAGAACAGCTTCACTTTAGGGTGTTCTTTGTCTGGACACACTGACCTTTTACAGACTGAAGCTGGACATTAATTTCATCATTATGGCATGGTGAGGAGAGTCATAAGGGAAATCAGCACCACTCAGGAAAAAAAAAAAAGAATTATTAACCGCAGTTCTATTCCTGTGTTTCTTCTTGCCAATTTCTGAAATGTAAATCCAGTCTGTTTTTCCAGCTAGAGAAAGAAACTAGTACTTTAACCTTTAAGTTAAATATTTTATCTTTGGACAATTCCAGACTAATACTATCTATAAAGCAAATGTGTCTGAGCACCTAGAATTCAGTTTTAAGTCTAGAGAGGACCAGATCATCAAGTAGAATAGCACAGTACATCTTAGTTTTCCTGCGATCATTTATGCACCTTTCTCATTGATAATACTCTAGTCATAGCCCAGATACAGTCTGCCAGGTAATACGTGCATTTTATAAATGAAATGACCAGCCTTGGGCAAGTGAAAGCAAAGCATGTTGGGTTTGGGTTTTTTTTAAATCACTTTAAGATGCAAGAATCTCTCTTATCACACACTGAAAATTTGGAATTCACGGAGCCTGAATCTGTATTAACTTGAGAAAGGCAATGCACTCTCCTTGTAATAGGAAAACCAATGCAGACTAATAAGTTCATTGTAGGGATCTATGATTTATAACTTCTGGATTTAAGGGTGGGCAGCCACCAAAATGAACAACCGAATTTTTCTGCCACCTCTGTCAGGAATATTAACACACAATACTTCTCTGTCTACAGATTTTAGTTAGGTCTTTAAGGACCAGATATATACATAGCACCAAAAGGGAAAGAATAAGACTAGCTGAAGCTGAAGGATTTTCCATCCCTTTAGCCCTTATCTTTCTTCCATTTTTTATACATTGCTAATGCGGTAACATGAATCCTGAGATCCTGTGAAAGATGATCTGATCTTGTGTTGACAGTATTCCTGCTCTGAGTGCACTGTTGGTGGACTAGTTGGTGGACTCTCTAGAGGCCGCTTTTGATGAGTATTTCCCTGATCCTGTGATGCTATTCTATTTCTGTCATTGACTTTCCAGGAAACGTTTTTTTTATCAAAATTATGAGTAAGCAGGCAAGGCTTCCAATATATGAATTTAATGGAACGAAATTACAACAATTTTTGCAAAAGGAAGATCATAAACAGAAAAATCGGGAACATATTTTCTCTTCCCACTGTTTGAAATAATTCACCTATTTCTTTCTCTCCTGTTTAAAGTTGTTTCAGCTGGGAAGTCCTGAGCAAAAGGACTGAAAGAAATAGCTCATCAGTGTCAGCTAATTATCACCACATGACTGGCTGCCAGTAAAAGAGTGCTGGCAAGTGGCCACTTATAAGATGAAAAGAGGAAACAAGGGAACTTCAGCTGAGATACAGAATCTCATCAGTGGATATGTTGAAAAACTGATTAAGGCTTAGTGTAGCAAGGCTTTTCTAAATGTTTTTGAAATTATAGACATAGGCTAAATATTTCCTAAAAGCTTTTAGAAAGCTTGGGTTACGTGTTTGTTCTGGAGTTCAGAAGCTCGTTCCCCAGAGAAGCTGTGGAGGCCATATCCCTGGAAGAGTTCAAGGCCAGGTTGGATGGGGCTTTGGGCAACCTGGTCTAGTGGAGGATGTCCCCGTCCATGGCAGGAGGGTTGGAACTAGTTGATCTTTGAGGTCTCTTCCAACCAAAACCCTTCTATGACTCTATGAAACCTCAGGGTGGGTACAGCTGTCTGTTTAGTTTGCTCTACCATTGCACTTCATAATGATGGGCTCACTCAAAGGCCATACTTCATGGATCTGCTAGCTGAGGACGTGTTAGTCCTCAGCTAAATCTTCTAAAATGACTGGGATCAGACCATTCCCTTTTTCTTGCAGAATGGAGTTCTTAAAGGTCAGAGATAAGTGTGTTAGAACAGTTCTGATTTTGTCACAGGTCACTGTTTTAGCTCCATTCAGAACAGGTTTTGTGCTCAAAACAGTTTCTTTCTTTGCTTGCTCAAGTGTATACTTCATTTTTTGGAGATAATTATTCTGAGTTTAAAATCTGATAAGCCTATTTGTGAAGTTTAGCTGTCATGAGCATGGGTCACGTTTATCCTCAGAGTTATTAGAGATGGTTCCTATATATATCATCACATATGTCATATTAAATGGTATCTGAGGGAAACTAATTACTGTAGTTCATTCTGGATACGTAGGCCCAAAGTTTCCAAGGTGGTGTGTTGTTATTGAGCTAAAGGAATGCAAGAGAGCAGAGTAAGATGAAATGTCCTACTGATATTTGGTTACTGAGTGTATCACCTTTCATTTCACTTTTAATATGCTAATTCAGAATATGTTGAGGACGTTAAGTGGGGAAAAAAAAAAGAAAAACACCAACCCACCAAAATCTTAAAGTAGGAGAAGGAGCATACTTGATTAAAATTAATGGCAATATTTCTATTTATTTTGATATTTACCATAAGTTCCTGTCTGTGATTATTCCTTGACTTCACTGGATAACACCTGGAAATAAGCTTTATGGTGTTATCTTTATTCTTTTTTCTTAAATAAGAACATTAATAGGTATAGTACCTGATTTATAAGACTAAAATAACAATTAATCCATTTTAAATGTTCTTGAAAACATCAGGTAAAAAAAATGCTTCTGAATAGCCATAAAGAGCACATAGCAAATGTGCAGAGGGTTTTTTTGTGTTACACTGTAACTAATTCCCATTTATTTAAGCTGCACCTGAGTGTGTGAACATACCACTGTGAGGCAGATATTCTCTCTATTATTTCATTCAAGGATCAGGCAGAAGGAGAGGACTTCAGACAAAGCAACATTTGCAAAAGCAGTCAGTAAATGTAAGCATTTCAGATCTGGGAAATTTATTTTGAGACATCTTTATGCCTAGTTTTGCCATGGTTCTAAGATTCTGTGGTCCCCAATACTACGCACATTAGCTATTTCTTGCCAGTTCCCTGTCAGTAAGGTTATGTGAACTGAAGTGCCTGAGAAGTCCCCAAAGTACCTTTTCTGGGCGAAGACTTCTACAAAATAATGATTTTGCAAATGAATCTCTGGGTCAGGTCTCTTCCCAACCCTGCGAAATGCCCTTTGGTATTTCCCAAGAAGATTTAGACTGCAGTTAGACCACAGCCTGTGGTCAGGATTTAGTGAGACAGAATCTCACACCCACTTATTCTCAAAGCTGCTAAAGAAAATTAAGATTAAGGTGAAGGTTAACACTACAAAGGATACAGGGCCATGGAGTGACCTATACATCTTTCCCTTAGGTAAAGTCGGTCTGTAACATCCCTGAAGCAGCAGAATGTGGAATTCTTGGCTACGATGTAGTGTTGTGTTGCCATGAAAAGAAAGTATGAAATCAATTGCAAATATGGGAATATGAAGTGTTAGGTGCTGCTGTTTCAAAGGGTTTCTTGCATAGGCATTTATGCACTTACAAGGCTCTGATCATACTACTATCCAGAACATAGAAGTGGAAAGCAATTAAACTGTCTGTGAAGTTATTTAAGTTTACACAAGAAATTACAACAGATAGAGGTGTGGCCATACCCCTATTATTCCACGTTTTGCTAAGATCTGGTTCTTACACCTTTAAGAATGTGTATGACAGCCATCTTGGAAATTTTGCTATCATAGCACCCCTAATTCAGGAATTACTGCTAATTTAGGGGGTTGAGATTTGGTCTATTTTTTTGCTGTTCAGAATATCTCCAACTTTCCACAATATCCAGAGGTTATGGCAGGCCCCATTGATTTCTGCAGAAATGTTTTAATCAAAGAAATAGCCCAGTTGAAGTTTCCAAGTTAGCCTTTCACATCTCTCTACTTCTTCTGTTAGATGCACTTACTGTGTGTGGTGTCTTGTGATCAGTCTCTGGAGAGGTTTTGATTTCCCCAGGTCCCAGGAATGCCCCGAGAGTCCTGGTGTGACAGTGTGACTCACCAGTGCCCACAAAATAGCAGAGTGCACCACCGTGATGCGGCTGCCACAGCTGTGCAAAAAAGTGGTGAGAAAAGCAGTAACAATTCTGTACTTCTGTCTCCCTTAGAGAGGACCCCTCTGCAAGTGTGAAGTGCATAGCTGACTGGAAATGTTTCCTTATTTGTTTCATGTTAAGGAAGTGATGATGCTGTTGAATAAAGGGTAAGATGAAAGTCCTGAGCCTGTTGTTCTTATGAGAAATAGCTTACATCTTTCGTCTCTCTATCCAGCAGGGTTTAGCTAACAGGGTTTTACATGGCTTCACAAACATGACTTTTTTTTTTTTCCCTGTGTGAAAAATACCCAAACTGAGAAAAAATCAGGAGGATCAAATGTCGTTCTTCTAAAGTCATATAGCAAGGTTTGATCCTGAAACTTTTATTTATGCATATGTGTGCATGTATGCATATAAATATATATGCACCAATGATAAAAGCTCAAAATAGCTCTAGATTTATTAATGAAGTTTGGGAGGCTGAGTCCCTTCTCTAATCACGTGACTATGTGCTGCCCAAGTTTACAGCAAGAAAGGTTTTTTCAGTACATTGAGGCGTCAAAGCAAGAGCAACAGGAGTCTCATAGTGAAGCACAGACTCCTGCATGGTTCAGAGCTTCACAAAGGTTGTAGAAATGCACATTTCAAGCTGGAAAATAATTCTGTAACTTGGTTTGTAGCTTTGCAAAGACTAACTTTTACTTTTTGTTTTTCTTTCCAAGCAGAGGTTTCATCTGACATCTAAAAGCTGCCAGTTTAATACCAAGTTTCAGAGCCTTTTGACAGTTTATTGTCCAGATTTGAAGTTTCCCACCCAAGTTTGCTGCATATCAGAATTTGTAGATGTTTACCCAGGTTCATAGCATCTATCAGCTTATATAACTGTTATGAACGTTTTGGATGCCTTAAAAGTGGCAGACTAGTCTTTTGTATAACCGTATCTTGCAGAAAATTAATTATATTATTTAGTTTGTGGCAATTTTTTAATTGCAAATTAATTAGCTCCATCTGGTCTGTAATTTTCCACTTAGCAGGTAATAACTTTTGAAGCATCTGTTGCTTCTGAGACAGATAAGACAGTATTGAGGATAGTAATTCTTATTACTCAAAGTTATCTGGTTAAACAGTGGTGATTTTTTGAGATGAAGCTTTTTTTTTTAAAATGAGATCTTCAGTGTACTGAATTCTAAACATCTTCACTTGCCATACGTGCTTCTGGCTCGTTACTTGCTGCTCTACTTGCTGCTGATTAATGCAAGAAGTTTTTAAAGCTGGAGTTGTTTGATTCTTATCAGTCAGTCAATTTTAAATTAAAAATATAAACCTGCTTTACATACACTTTTCCTGTTGACAAAGAATATTTTTTACTGTACCAACTGTTGAGGTGCAGTTGAGGAGGAAACAAACTTGTATATACTAAACGTAACTGCCCTTGTCCACAAAGAGTAAAGTTAAATTTTACAGCAATGTCTCATCAAAGACTTGGTAGAGCTTCTGAAGAAAACACAAACTTTTGTGGAAAGAAAGTAGGTTTGTCCTTTGGCTTTAGTAATGTACATATCCTCAAATCTCTGAGACAAACTCAGACCTTCAGTGATCAAGTCTGTCAATTCCTTTGGAAATCCCATTTGGATTTTCTGGGTTTATAGATGTATCTTGCTTTTACATCCCTTTTGTAACTGGTATTGAGAGCCATGCTTTAGTAAAATGGATTCCACTAGGGTATATAGGGCAAAGCATCCTTTTGACTGGAAATTTTGTAACATATTATGACTTCATGTTCATTGTAGGAAAATCTGGCCACTGATGTTGATTCATTTTATAGGTTTAGATGCAGATTTTTGCACAGATGTTTAGGAGTTCTCTCCAAAGCACACTAAAACTTGAATTTATGGATGATATTTTCTACAAGTCTAGCAAATATCCCTACTTTACGCTGGTACATCTATTTCTTAACCCTTGTTTTATCATGTTTTCAAACATACCACAAATTAGTTCATCCTAACAACTGTTCCCATTCATAATGCTGATTTTTTTTTATTGAGGTCTGTGACACAAGAGTCAATTGGTTCACCTGATGACTTCACTCTTGCAAAGGAAAAAACTTTCCCAAAATGCCATTCTTGCCAAGATCAAAACGTTCTGGTTTTTGAATGTCACTGGTTGTCATTATCATGGCCCTAATGATATATAACGTAGAACGGTGCCTCTCCAGTGCCTTTGACATAGAATGGCAGAGGGACTAATTTATGTCTCTCTTCACTGTGTGGTATTAAGAATCTTGGGAAACCAACTGACAATTTAGGTATCAAATAACCAGGGTTCCTATTTACACATATACAAGACTTAGTTATAGATGTACACTGGTGCACTGTGCCAACAGGAAAATTCAGATTTTATTTCTCTGCCAAATTCCTTTACAGGTGGCTTGATTTCCTCCTTCACCATAGAGTTCTCTTCTGAAATCTTGCCAGAAGTGTAGCTGGAAGCAAAGCTGTGTTTAATCTCACGTATTTGAACTGGATCCTTGATACAGAGCATATTTTTGTTACAAGAGAGTGCTTAGTAGTCACTGACACTAGCAATCACTCTTACCAGTCTTCACTTCATCTTTTAAGTCTAGACAAAAGTGTGTTGGATACAAATACCGACTTCAGAAACCCCTTTGTATCAATTGGCATTACTTGGTTCACCAGTATGATTTAGGATTAGTAATGCATTAAATTCCTTTCACATCCTGAGAAGTAGCTCTACCTCCATGAGGCAAGACATTTTGTAGAAGTTCATGCTTTGGTTTCTCATGCTATTTGCTTTGACCTTATTAATACTCCTGAAGTAGTTACAGTTCAGCACAGACAGACTGTAGCCCACGTCGGATCCTCAGTTTAGCAGCATTTTAAAGCAACTTTGGACATTTTTCTCTAACACGCACCACTGCTCTTTCCATCAAAAACCTTGAGCTTCAATAAGATTGTTAACCTAGAACTTGTTTTCAGTGAGCTGGATGGTGTCTGTATCTAATACTGCCACCTTCAGCATGAAAATAGTTCTGCTTAGGTATTTCTGGTGTTTTCTTAGAGCAGCTTGACTCTTGCAAAGATGATGGGAATTCTTACCAGTACTGAGAGCTGATGAAAATCTCCTTTTTCCCATTTGGAAATCGCTGGAGCAAGAAAACAAACACTCTTATTTCCTGTCTCATACGTATTTAATCAACAGGTGGTTGAAATATGTCACACTTCTTTGTGTGAAATCATGCTTTATGAGAAAAGACTACATAAATGTCACAGAACAAATTATTTCCCTTAAGTAATACCATTTATTTTGTCAACACCATCCATGCACTGAGCAACTAATTTTCAGAAAAACTACATGTGAAATCCAAATCCAAACAGAATAATGAACTTTAAACTGTGTTGCAATTTATGCAAAGCTGTAAGAGTGGGGGGTTTTTTCCAATGGGAAAAAAAAAAAAAAAAAGAAAACCAACAAAAACCAAAGCAAGAAAAATACACATCTCACTTGAGTCTGGCCAGGAAACATTAAATTAGCTAAACAGAGATTTGACTTCAAATGTGTCAGCTAGGAACTTTCCTGTCCAGGCAACTACTTTGAATAGGTAGCATTGTTGGAGGTCAAAACTGAGACTGCACATCGTGACAAACAACTGTAGGAGTTCCTTAGTTTTATGGAAAGTGATACGTGGAGCAATACACAGTCAGGTAACTCTAAAACGCTCTCCAGCCCACTCTCATCTCTCTACTGCCTAGGCAGCTAGAAGTGGATTCATTAAAGACAGTTTCCTAATCATAAGAATTATCTACCTGAAGCGTGATGGAAGTGACGTAAGAAAAGCCCATAGAACACATTTAGAAAGGTATTCGGACAAAATGGTTGTAGATTTCCTGAAAGCTGAAAAAAAACTTAAAAATATTCAATAAGCATTTTTTCAATTCAACTACTTGTAACTAGAACAGGCAGAAAATACAGTATTTGTGAATCACTTGCAAACAAGTGTGAAATGGGAAAAAGCAGCATTTTGTCGAGGCAAGAAAAAAGTTTAGTTGCTTTAGAAATATTCATAAGTCAGCCTTTGTCAGGGAAAACAAATAATCATAATTTCTATGATAATGTAAATGTGGGAAGTACCTGAAATTAAAGGAAATTTGAATTTTGCCTCTGACTAATGTGTGAAAAAAAACCCACTATTTTTTTCTGGGTTATACTGTATATAAAGACAATGTGTCAGACATTCAGTTATGCTGGTGTGGTTTTTCTATTACTATTTTTAAAGATGACTCTGTTTTGTATGTCTTCTTTGATAAATCACATTATCTCCTGCTTGTAAGCCTTGTTCTTCCTTCCCCAACTGGCTGCTTTATTGACTTATTTTATTTTTATTGCATGATGCATGAAAACAGGCTACAGTCTGTTCCTGGAAGCACAACCAGCTCCTTGGGATTCACCAGATTTTATCACCTTCAGAACAAAAACATCCTTCTACCTGCACTTGAAAACATGGGGTTTGGGTGCTGTTCTGTTTACTAAAGGTTTATAATTTTCTCTAAAAATAGAGCATGTATATAAGAGTGAATAAAAGCAGGGCTCCCTAAACAGCAATATTGTTTTCTCTCTGTAGAAGCAAGACATCTGGCTTTTAACCAGACTGAAATAGGACAAGAGGAGTGCAGATCTTAGTTTCCATTGATGAACTCAACTACCAGGGAAGTTATCAGTAAACTTGATTACTGGAACTTCTTTTTGTTCAATTTAAATCTCCACTTCTATACCCAGTTAATATTTTTACTGCCTTTACCAATGTTCTTTTCCTTCACCTTTGGACTCTGGCGAAGGATTTCTGGACTCTCTTCTTTGGAGAAGAGAGTTAAGTTTTCATTGTTAACAGAGAAATAACCTGAAACACTCAAGCCTTTTAGCTTCTTTTGAAGTAGGCTATCGTCAGCTCTCTTAACACCTCTGGCTGAATGACTGATCAGTTTGTCATGTCTTATCTAATGATTACATACACTCTGAACACACGGTAACGCTGGGCTGTGCTCTTAAGCAATTGCAAAAATACAACTAGCAGGCATGTGCTACATTTCAGGTTGTGATATTCGGTGGAGCTTATAACTCATGCATCCGTAACTGATTACTTTCAGGTGTAAAATGGATGTCTGAATTGTCCTGAGGAATGCTGGGGGCTGCCAGGCTGAAAGATGACGTGACTGGATGACATATTCAAAGTGCAGTTGAGCACGCACCTTCTGAGACGGTGATAAATTACTCCAGTTATTATATGAAGAACACTGTTGCCGCTGGGAACAAACACCAGTTCAAGCCATAGTTAATGGCTAGAAACCTGAAACTTTACAATCAATCCACTGTGTGAGGCCAGGATCTCTTTAAAACACAAATGTGTTTTAAATAGAACTGAACACCACAGCTGGTGGATTTCCTGCTACTAACCAGTCCTCAAAATGCTGCATACCTTAAGGTAGTACTGAAAAGGTTTATCATGCATGTTTTGGACTGCAATAAAGTAACAGTAGCTCTGCTCAGAGGCCAAATTCCTGCAGAACCTGAAGACATCTCAGCAGAGGTACACTGCACTATGCAAGTCTACTTAAAGCCCATGGCAAAATCTTGAGTTCATCCTCTGGGTTTATAAGAAAGTCATAAATTGACTGTCTGTCTCAAAACAGTACATCTCTTTGAAGACAAAGATACCTTGAAACAGTCTGAGACACATATCCATCCAAAGAATTTCCCTGGACACACAAATGTTTTGCTCCTGGAAAACTGGTAGATGTGACATACCTGTCTCTTACGCTAGCTAGCCCCAGATCACATGAGATGGTCAGCAGAATGCTTCTGTACTTGGATTTTCTGCATGAAAAGGTCTTTTTCGGGAATTTAGGCTCTCAACAGAAGACAAGTGCTGGCTGCTTGGCCCTCAGGCTGTTTAGGGCTAGCATTAGTTTACAACAGTCACAATTCTTCTCCCGTCCAGTTAGAGCAAAGGGTCAAGGAGCTTTAGCTTCAGAGGTCAATTCAGATGGACCAGGCTAAGAGGCATGAGGTGCAGGACTAAACAGTAGACATATGCAGCAGCTTTTCAAACATCATGGACAGAGCAGCTGTGGTAGCCCAAAGGAAAGAGTGGATGAATAGGGAATGATCTTGTGAGTGAAGGCAAAACAACAGCTCATAATCAGAAAAAAAAAAAAAAAAAAAAAAAAAAAAAAGAAAAGAAAAAAAAAGAAGAGCTTGATACAAGGGGAAGGAGTTAATGAAGAAAACACTAAAAAAAATCTTAGAAACCATGTATTGGAGATACTGATGTTACTGGTATTTATGTCAAGGAAACAATCAGGTAAGGATATGATAGTAAGCTAGGATAAAAGATGAAGATGATCTGACAAGACAGTGGAACCTCTCCATCATCACAAAAATTCAGTCTATACACAATCTTCTTTCTGAGGTCTTCCATGTAAGAAGTGTAATAAATTGGCTTAACTTCTGATGAAAATGCTCTTTGCTGCCAACAAAGGCAGTTTTACACTTCCCCTTTCCAAATGTGGAGAACATTTATTGACTCTCCCGTACAGAACAGAACATGTCATTAAAAAGAAGCAGCATTCTTTCCAAGATGAAAGTCTCTTCCATTTAGTTATTTGTTTATTGGAGAATGGGGAGGGAGAGCACATTTCAAGAATTAAAGAAAACTGTAGGTTTCTTTGAAATCTGCTTTCATTCCTCCAACATTAAGAGTCTGTACAAGTGAATGGCAAATAGAAAGCTGCTCTGAAAATTCCCAGAACCCAAAGTTGACTTAAAGAAATCGACATTCAGTGGGGACAAAACAACCCAGTCGTCCCCTTTGATCACTCTAGCCAGCTGCCCTAGGCAAGTCTGGAGCTGCCACAAAGCTGCCTGGAGACCTCAGCCAATACACCAGATGTCACCCAGAGACAGAAGAAAGAAGACAGATGGGGGGAGAGAAACTTTCAAGCTGAATTTTTGAGGCTGACATTCTACAGAGGAACATCGGAGGGTATAAGACTCATCATCTTTGCTTATAGAAACAGAAAATGAAGGAAGGAGAAAGGGACAAAGCATTCAGAGAGACAGCTGAGAGCCTCAAGAGAAAGACAATTTCTGCAAATAGCTTCTTAATGTTTGGATTATGTCTAGGTCAGGAGAACAACCATAAAATGTCACCTTGTTACAATCTGCAGTCATCACAGAAGTTATAAGGGAGTATTTGGACCCACTCACAAATAGCCCTGCCCCTTCATGTGCAAGATTTACTGTTTTTTAACTCTCATTTAATTTTTTTCTTTCCTGCATCCATTTATTTAATTTCAGTATCATTGCACTTAATCCCCACCAGCCACTTTCCACAATAATTAATTCTTCATATCACACTTGTAGATAGAGCCACAGTGTTTTTAGCTGGGAAACAAACCCAGATCATTATGGAAAAATCAACATTGCCTACGAAATACAAAAGAAAAAATACCTCTAATATGCATGCCTGTGAGACAGATAGATTCGAAGAACTGTCACTTCCCCACCCTCTTCCTATAGCTCCTTCAGAAAAAGTTTTCATAACATGTGTCATCATCCTAGAGCAAAAGCAAACTCAAATGTCATGGATGAAAATGACATTTTAAAGAACTAACACTTGCACTGGAACAATTTCTATCATCCCTAATCTGTTTGAGTCAAAGTTTAGGATAATCTATATCTAGAAACTGGTGTCAAAGATTGCTAAGTGTAATTACAGATGACAGCTGTATTCAGAACACTATAATTTCCTACGATTTGTGGCTGAGATAATGTGAAACTTGCAGTGTCTCACCTCCCTACCAAGACCAACCAGAAGGTCCAGGAACTCCTTTTGTACTTGAGGTAGAAAGGAGGGTAAAAGGGATGAGTCAGGACAAGGACCTTTTACAGTGAGAACAGTCTTCATGCAGGAAGTTGTACAATTCAGCACTGCAAAAATCTCCTGCCAATTTAGATGCTACCACAGGTGTCAAACTGGCCCTTGGCAGCCCTAGAGCTGGAAGGAGTCAAGACTACATCTGTTTCTTTCTCTGGTCTTTACACTAGAATATCCCCTTGATTTTCCCTGTATTCAATCCTTCAAACACAGCAGTCCTGGACCCCTAAACCTATTTGGCAGTTTTACACTCAAGGAACCAAGAACTGTGAAATACATCTACTGCTTTAAAAATTATTTCATCCAAATAAGGGACTCGGCAGGATTCAGCTTCTGTTAAGTACTGCTTAGAAAAGCAGAAAAATATTAGAACTTTGCCAGTCCTAAATGGCACCTTCGTTATCTAATTATCAAAAATTTCATGTTTCCACCAGCATGGATTCGCCAAAGCAAAGTTTCTGTTTTCTAATTTTAGAATCTCAGATTTGCACATGATAAGATATTACACAGGGGAGATATATGTGTCTATCTGGATAAAGCCTTTACCAGTGAAGAAGTTCCAGAAAACTTTTGTTAAAGATATAATCTTGTATCCCACTTCACTGCTGTGCATGTTGGATTATTTTGCTTTTTCTTATCCTCGCATGTTATTTTAATAGGACAGCAATAACAGCAGCAGCCACAGCAATGCCTCTTTCAGGAGCAGGCTCTTGCTGGCATATTATCTCATCTCAGTGAGTGGGCTATTAGGCTGGCTCACTGCGAAGTGCTGGTACTGCGTATGAGTATGTGTTACTTGCTAATGTCCCCACTTGGGACTCCAACAATGAACAAGAACTCAGATTTCCCTTTCTGATCCCCAAAGGTACTGTGTGGATGATGCAGTGTTTAAAAGGACCCCGATGGTGCTAATTGCTAATCCCACTAGATTTTCTTATTGAACTTGCTACAAAGGATTTTATACTGATGCCTCGTAATTAAAGACAGCACAGGAGAAATCATCTTTTGTTTCCAACCCCTGTCTGACTCTGTTCCATCCCTCAAATTTCATTTTGGTTTAATGGCTTTAGAACTGTGTTTTCAGGCTAGCATAAAACAGTGTGTTGCTTGGGTTACATTTTTTAAAAAGCGATGTGACCTATAAAACTGGTCCAATTTCTTCTTACAAAGGATTACTACAATAGCCTGATGTGACTGGCAATTCATATTGCTAGCTTTATTGCTAAATGGCTAGAGCAAAAGCGAGTCTGTTCCTGGAGTTCCTGTTTACTGGAGTCTGCAAGAAGGGATTTATAGAGGGCAGATAAAAGAAGTAGGGGCAGCAAAGCAGAAAGAGTAAACTCCTCAGTTCTGCAATATTATTTCTTAAATAAAAATTAAATTTTAATTGTGCTGACATCCACCTTGTCTCCTCCTGTGACTCTGTCTTTAACTTCCTCCTGCTGTTCTCAGCTCTTTGCTTTTCTACAGCTTTTCGTTTAATGGTGCTTCCTCAAGCCATCTGTAATTGTTGAATCTAGAATACATGCAAACTTTAACAGAAACTTAAACTTCTGATGTGAAGGCAGAGCTTACTGTGGGCAACGTGTCAAAACAGGCCAACTTATTTGAGCACTGCTTTCAGGTCACAGACATAGACTTTCAACAGGCCTGACCTAGACTGAAGATCTATCACAGGTCCTGGTCCTCGTGGGGGACTTCAACCACCCTGATATTTGCTGGAAAAACAATACAGCCAAGCACGCACGGTCCAGGAGGTTCCTGCAGAGTATTGATGACAACTTTTTGACACAAGTGGTAGAGAAGCCCACGAGGAGAGGGGTGCTGCTGGACCTTGTATTAACAAATGAAAAAGGACTGGTTGAAGACGTGAAGGCTGGGGCCAGTCTTGGCTGCAGTGACCATAAGATGGTGGACTTTGGGATCCTATGTGGAAGAAGGAGGGCAGTAAGTAGGATTACAATCCTGGACTTCGGGAGAGATAACTTTGGCTTTTTCAAAGGCCTGCTTGGGAGAATCCCCTGGGTTAAGGCTCTAGAAGGCAAGGGGGCCCAAGAGAGCTGGTCAATGTTCAAACACCACTTCCTCTGAGCTCAAGATCGGTGCATGCCAAAGAATGGGAAATCAAGCAACGAAGGAAGGAGACTTACATGAATGAGCAAGAAGTTGTTGGAAGGACTCAAAGGGAAGCAGGAAGTTTACAGTATGTGGAAAAAGGGACTGGCCACTTGAGAGGAATATAGGAATGTAGTCAGAGAATGTAGAGATGCAGCAAGGAAGGCTAAGGACCCCTTGCAATTAAATCTGGCAGGGGATGTCAGGGACAACAAGAAGGGCTTTTCCAAGTGCCTCAGCAGCAAAAGGAAGATGAGGGAAAATGTGGGCCCACTGCTGAATGAAGTGGGTGTCTTGGTGATGGAGGATACAGAGAAGGCAGTGTTACTGAATGCCGCCTTTGCTTTGGTCTTCACTGCTAAGGCTGACACTCAGGAAACCCAGGCCCTGGAAGTAGGAGAGAAAGTCTGGAGAAAGGAAGACCTTCCCTTGGTTGAGGAGGATTGGGTTAGGGATCGTTTAGGCAATCTCAGCATCCACAAATCTATGGGCCCTGATGGGATGCACCCATGAGTGCTGAGGGAGCTGGCAGATATTATTGCTAGACCACTCTCCATCATCTTTGAAGAGAGGTGCCTGAGGACTGGAGGAAAACCAGTGTCACTCTGGTCTTCAAAAATGACAAGAAGGAGGACCCAGGAAACTGCAGGGCAGTCAGCCTCACCTCCATCCCTGGAAAGGTGATGGAACAGTTCCTTCTGGGAGTCATCAATAAGCATATGGAGGAAACAAAAGTTATCTAGAGAGGTCAACATGGATTCACCAAAGGGAAATCGTGCCTGACCAATCTGATTGCCTTCTATGATGGCAAGACTGGCTGGGTAGATGAGGGGAGAGCAGTGGATATTGTATACCTTGACTCCAGCAAGGCTTTTGGCACTGTCTCTCGTAACATCCTTGTTAACAAGCTTAGGAAGTGTGGTTGGATGAGTGGACAGAGGCAGGTTGGGAACTGGCTGAATGGCAGAGCTCACAGGGTTGAGCGAAGCGTCACAGCCTCTCGTCAGTGGCCTGTAGCTAGTGGTGTGCCCCAAGGGTCAGTACTGGGTCTGCTTTTATTCAACATAGTCATCAATGACCTGGATGAGGGGACAGAGTACACCCTCAGCAAACTTGCTGACGATACCAAGCTGAGAGGAGTGGCTCACACACCAGGCGGCTGTTCTGCCATTCAGCCAGACCTGGACAGGCTGGAGAGNGTGCTGTCATTCAGCAAGATCTTGACACACTAGATAACGGGGCAAAGAGGAACCAAATGAAATTCAACAAGGCATGTGTAGAGTCCTGCACCTAGGGAAGAACAACCCCAGTCACCAGTACGGGTTAGGGCTTGACCTGCTGGGAAGCAGCACTGCAGAGAAGGACCTGGGAGTCCTGGCTGATGGCAAGCTATCCATGAGCCAGCAGTGTGCCCTCGTGCCAAGAAGGCCAATGATATCCTGGGGTGCATTAAGAAGAGAGTGGTCAGCAAGTTGAGAATGGTTCTCCTCCCCCTCTTCTCTGCCCTGGTGAGACCACACCTGGAATATTGTGTCCAGTTCTGGGCTCCTCAGTTCAGGAAAGACAGGGAACTACTGGAGAGAGACCAGTAGAGGGCTACCAAGATGATTAGGGGACTGGAGCATCTCTCATATGAGGAAAGGCTGAGAGAGAGCTGGGGCTGTTTAGCCTGGAGAAGAGAAGACTGAGAGGGAAAATAAATATATAAAGGGTTACAAATATCTAAAGGGTAGATAACAAGAGGATGGGGCCAGACTCTTCTCCATGGTGCCCAGTGACAGGACAAGGGCAATGAGTACAAAGTGGGACACAGGAAGTTCCATCTCAACATGAGGAAAAACTTTTTTGTGCTGAGAGTGATGGAGCACTGGAACACGCTGTCCAGAGAGGTTGTGGAGTTTCCTTCTCTGGAGATATTCAAAACCCACCTACATGCATTCCTGTGCTACATGCTCTAGCAGAGGTGTTGGACTAGATGATCTCTAGTGGTCCCTTCCAACCACTACCAATCTGTGAATCTGTGAGACCCACGTGGATTTCCCCAGGTATCAGCTCCTACCCATAGCAAAGGCATATAAATACTACAAGTACTGATGACTGGGTGGAAAGTGAGAGTAAGTTAGAAATGTAGTCATAAGAGTTCTGTCCTGGAGTCATTGAATCTTGTTAAAATAGGCTTTGTGGGATTCACTGTGTCAATTTGAATTGAGAAGTGCCCTCTTTCTCTTCTTTATTATGCTATCCATCCTATAGGCGCTGATGTGTAGTCACATCTTGTAATAGATACTTCCAGATTTCCCTGTTGTGATCATGACTTTGTTTTTCCCCTGAAGAACCACAGTAGCTATACCAGGCTGTGTCATTTGTAGCATAATTTACCAGAATGATCTTCAAGGGAAAATTTGTTTCCACACAGACCAAAGCTGTCCTAGACATGGCCACAGAACAGGCAACACGTAATTGGTGATTGTGGTAAGGGCACTATGACTGGTCAAGTTCTGTCTTGACATGAGCGACATTTGTGTTTGTTCATTACTTCTAATTATACTCATATTAAGAGGGTATATGTGAACAGTAGAAGGAATTTGGCTATAGTTCCCTGTAAGGAAGTTTACTGCAGTCTCTTGGCTTTGAAGGAATTGTGATGGAATATACTTTGAGCTGTAATCTTCATGAGAGACAGTCACATGTAGAATGAATTTGTCTGTACTCTATAGCTTTTGTGAAGCCCTTTTGTGTGAAATGGATGGAATGACAGTTAGGATATTAGCTTTCAGATATTCCTTAATATAAACTGTTCTTTACAGTCACTTCTCATTTCTTAATTTTCTATTCTACTTAACTGCCTTCTATTGTCATTTCCTACCACTCTGTCAAAAAACAGGTGTTCTTAGCAAATTCAAGAGTGGCACAGCACTATGTCTTTTCTCCCACTCTTTCTCAGTAATCACTCCCTACATGGTGGTTTTCCAGTGCCAGGTGAAAAATCAGCCGAGCATTTTGGAGGAGTGTGGCATATGTGAGAGACTCTTCTAATGATACACTCCACCAAGCCAGCACCATTCCATCACAGTTGATGTATGAGTTCATATGAGAAAACTAAGAGTCAGTTTAAACTTCTTTCCTGAATTTGTAGTTTTCTTTCTAAAAAGTAATTTTAAACTATGACAGATGGAGAACTTCTCTTTATCTCACACTACCTCCTTTCAACTGCAAGGACTATGTCCCAGGCCATCTAATAAATAGTTGTTTTCTTGCTGAAAGAAATGTGATAATAAATTAATCTGTCTCATTTATACACAAACTTCCATCTTGATAGGAAGCCAAAGTACACTGAAGAAAAATATAGGGTCTTTATTTTGGACTGGTGGGAGGCTGTCACTTCAGAAAATTAAACATGTACCTCTCCTTCTTGTTCTGAGAGAAAATCTCCCTCTAACAGACAATGAAAAAGAGACCTGGAGAGAGGGAGTGGTTGAAACATGTGACCGCATCCACTAATGCAATGCGGTCATTTGATATGGCAGGTGGAAAACAGCAGCTGTTTAGTTTCTTGCAACCATTCTGAACAATTGATTAGGAGAGGAGTGAACTATGTAAAAAAGTTCCAACCTTAATGATTCTATTCTATTCTATTCTATTCTATTCTATTCTATTCTATTCTATTCTATTCTATGACTAGTGTATCTGGCCAGATGCAAGAAGTTTTATGTAAAAAGGATATTATTACCCAACAGTTTGTCCAGAGGAGGGTCTAACACTGCTACCTGTGTATAAAATCCCTTGTTGTCATTAAAACTTCTGTATAGCAAGAATACTGGTGTTGCTTTTCATTGACAATCCTGTAAAATGTAAGTGATAGCTTATAGGCTGATGTTTGAGGCTCTGCTTTTGGTGAAAAATGGATCGTTGATAAAAATGGGAAATAATGGCTAAGGGAATTGGAGGAATTTACTAGAAAGTTACCTACATTACACAGATGTTACCAGCTTGTCGCGTTGATATTTCAGCCATGATATGCATGCAAAGATAACTTAGACACTGTTTAATTTACAATGAAAGGAAAACATTTCATAAGCCGTATATGCTACAGGTAAATACTCGCATTTATAATGGTTAACATAGTATTAGGTGGCACAGTTTATTTTGAAATGTTTTACTACCCTCTATAAGAAATGTCATGAGAAAAAGTTTGAAT
This sequence comes from Psophia crepitans, assembly GCA_013399095.1. Taxonomy (NCBI): domain Eukaryota; kingdom Metazoa; phylum Chordata; class Aves; order Gruiformes; family Psophiidae; genus Psophia; species Psophia crepitans. The sequence continues at coordinate 102,774 of VWZZ01003346.1, forward strand.
CTTTTCTATGGGAATTTTGTACAACTGTGATAGTCTGTTTGATCACTCAGTGCTGTTTTTGACATGGAGCTGCAAGCAGCAGTAACTAGGCAAATATGGGAATCTAAAGTCTGAACTGAAATGGCAGTTGCAAAAATTAAACTATCTTCATCATTTATGTAACTTCCCACTTAGTTTCTTGTCTCCTCTCTTTGCTAAAGGATAATATCATCTGGGGAAAAAAAAAGTCTGATATCTGAAGGAGTCTTTAAGACTCTTCAGTCTTGAATTTACCAAGCTTTCACATGCTGTCTACCTGCCTCTTTGCAGAGTTTGCTTCATTTATTGACCATGTGTTCACACACATACACTAAATATATTTTTATATATAATGCCTCCTTTTGAAAGCTATTGTTCACTCTAAGAAACACACAAATACAAGATATTTTGGTGCTATAGTTGGTAATTAAGATTTAGCATGAGACTGAACACTAAAAATAGAAAGAATACACAAAATACACAATTAGACCTAAATTACCTTAAAGTTTTGAACACAGATCATTCCTTTTTAATATGAACAGGATTCATATTTGCAGTTAGAATTAACAGAATAAAAATTTTCATACTTATCAACTATGAGACTTGATGTCAGATCAAGGACATGAAAAGATTATTTTCACCTGCTACTTCTTCTGGTCTAGAGGCAGCTGCCGGCTCAGGAAAGGGGACCTGGAACCGTGTCTCAAGGAACTGCACATACTATTGTGCTGTGCATTCTTTCCTAAATATTTTGAAACAAATGTTCTGCTGGTCATTCTCTGAGATAGGATCCAGGTCTAGCCCAGTATGTGGCAGCCTATACTCTTCTGAAGGATTTGATATTAGTTAGTGCAGAGATTGAAATAGGAGGGACCATTAGTTTGTTTGACAATACCTACATTATTACTATGGATGGTGTTAGAGCAAAACAAAAGAAATTGCTTTTGTATAAAGGACACTATAACATTCAGTTTACAGCACTGTCTGTTAGTAAAAGACAGCGTGAAATTACATGTGGAAAACACTACTAAATAATCCTATTTGTTATTCTACTAATACAATGTTTTTCTCTGAAATGTTTTCTCCTGAAAATAACCTTATGAGGTACATCTGCCTTTCACAAAAATGCATTTCTGAACATTTTTTCTGTTTTAGTTTGCTTTTAAAGTCCCAAGGGATGACGCTTCTACTTCTTCTCTTCAAAGTCTAGAATACTTCCCTTTTAGGAAAATTCTGCAACTACTCAGCTTATATTTTTCTTTTCTCAGTCTATTATCTGCACTTAGACACTCAGACATTTATAAGTAATTTTCTTTGTTGTTTTTTATACTCTTGAAATACTTGCAGACTGTTTCACAACATATCACAAATTAGTTGGGAGTGTATATATATTGAGCAGTCATCTCCTTTCCTATCTCATATTGGGACTGAAATTTCAACAAATTATAAAAATTTCTCTCTCTGTGGGAGAGGAGAATGACTACAGTTCAAAGGCTAATTTAAAAAGAAAAGAAAATAATTTCTTTATTCATTTTGAAAGTCTTAGAATGATAATTAGCAAAGGGCTAAGGTGTTTAACAAGCTCACATGACACAACACTTTAAGACTCAGAAGGGAACATCAGAAGCAAAAAAGGAAAAACATCTGGGAGATTTTTCACAGACAAGAGAAGAAGCAATATAAGATGTTTAGCTTTGTATTCATGTTTTAAGCTTAGGTTTAAAAAAAATATTTCTCATGCACGGCATATCAGGTAATTCACATCAATATAACATCAACAACTTTTCTAGTATCTTTTCTTTTGCAGTCTGTAACCTCCAAATATTTGTAGTGTTCAAAGAAACAGTGAGGGAGTTAAATAATAAATAGCAGCAGAAGAACTGTGTGTTTAAAGCAAGACATGGAGAACAAAATGGCCAGACTCTCAGCTGTTACCAGTTGACAGCCTTCAGTTGAAGTCACTGAGAACTTATCCTTATTTCCTGTCAACTGTGATTAGAAAAAAATGAAAGTTGCTAGAAAATTGTTGAAAAATAAGAATAAATGTGGTCATGTACCTTAGTAACGAGCAAGGCAGAACTGAAAAGATTCTTGTATGTTGGTTGACAAAAGTCATGTGGAAGATCCCAAATGAAATAAAAAACAACTGAAAAGAGAAACGGGCAGAAATATCATATTAATATTTTACTTTTCTTTTTTACAAGCTCCTTCTGAAGATATTATTAGATAAGCCAATTCACCAAGAAACAAAATTGAAATGTCAATTATCATCAGTTTGTGCACAGCTGTTGAGCACGCATCTCCTCAGTAACTTTATATATATACATCACATGCAAACATGTTCACACCTGATGGTTTAACTAGTGTAGGAGACATAAGAAACACAGAGTGGTTTATATTTACATCCAAACTGTCTTTGCTGTTCTCCCCCGAAAGTGAGCTCTTTGACTGAGGTTGGTTGGTACAGCCTGGCTTGTTCTCACTGTGCCAGTAGATGGCCCATATCCACACAGCATTACACTCTGCCCTGGAGACTGCGGGCCCTGTAAGGCATCCTGATGTCCCCGAGGCAGAATGACTACCATCTGTGTGTTTGTCTGTGTTTCCATTGCCCAGTGCCAGAAATAAAGAGAAGACTTAGTTGCAGCCATCAGAGTGATGCTTTTAAAACATTCTGTGTTGTGTGCAAGTGCTCTGAGATGACACTAGAAGACTGTCCTACGCAGACGTAGGTAAAATCAATATAGTCCACATTTGTACAATCTATCTGGACTCAACACTGGAGAAAAACGTCCTGTAAGTACCTTTCTTGAGCAGGAGACAAGCTGGATCCCTCCAGCAGGAACCTGGGTGCAGTCTGGTATATGTGCAGAAGAGGCAATACAGGCACCAAGGCTCTGGACTGGGAAGGAAGGAGGAATACATTGATAACACAAACACACTCTTTCTACTTTACATCGGGCTCATCACTGTACCATCTGAGTTAAACACTAATTCTAAAGCAAGCTAAAGACCAACAGCCCATTACCTATACCCAGCTTGCAGCTTCATTCGTTCCGTTTATAGACTGTAGCCTCATGGCTCACAAGCAGACAGACCATTGCACACATGTACTAAAATAAACCTGATCTGTTTTCCATTTTTCTACTACTCAGGAAATACTTTAAAAAAAAATAATAAAACAAGCTAATGAGCAAACAGAAAATCCCACTTCACTTTGGGTGTTGTAATTCACATAAATGCAATAGGCATGCAGAAGTATCTTTAAAGCAAATGCCTTAGCATCTTTATGGCCAGCTTGTAACTCAACAGTGATATGCATGTGAAATTTCCTGCTAACCTAGTGTCTGAATGAATTTATCATGAGATACTGACGAAGAATCATTACTCTTTGGTGGAGACAACAGTTTGCAGTTACAAACAAAAAATCTTTCACTAATGAATCCTGAAGACCTCCAGAGTACCCAAAACAGTTCCTGGGAGAAATAAGTACCAGCTGAAAAGCCGGGATATATGGCCACTTAGCTAAGCTGAGATCTGAGACACTTCAGACGAGACGCCTGAGGATACTTTGCTATCTTTTTCCACTACCTTGAGGCTTCTTTCAATAAGCAATCGATTTCAGTTTTGAAGTTTGACAGCACATAGTTTCTTTTGCTAGCAATGAAATGCACATAATGATTTTTAAACTATTCTCGTAAAGAGTTTGGGAGTTCACAGGCCTAAGGGTCTCTCTATCAAGTGACAGGCCTAAGTGTCTCTCTATCAAATGAGAACAAGTTGTATTTTTAGTGTTGGGTAGGGTCTTTATTAGTACTAGCAAAAGCCATTTTTACAAACCAGTTTGAAAGCACTTATCTTTGTAATTTACTGTTGGTAAAACAGCAAACAAGCTGTTAATTTATATGCCTTGTACAATAGAAATACTGAATATTATTTATTACAGAAATATTTTTTTCCTTAAAGTGAGTATCCTTTTTCTTTCTTTAATATCTTATCCTTATTATACAGAATAATTGATTAGAAGGAGGGTTCCAAACTTTATCTGTATTTGAAGATATGATGATTACAGTTAAATAAGATTGATAGCAATGCCAGCAGGTAATACTTCTGAAGTGAGAAATTCACAGATGGGAATCCTGGAGCTAAGTACGTCTCTGCCTAAACCCTTTATGCTAAACAAGGCCATGCAGTGTCTTATTTTATATTTCACTGCAAATAATCCTTGTGCATTTCTGTAAAGAACCCTCTGACTAAAATAACCGTAACAGGTATTAGGAGACTTTGATTTTCTTTCCTTTGCTAATGCTCCATTAACCTCNCTTTTGCTAGCAATGAAATGCACATAATGATTTTTAAACTATTCTCGTAAAGAGTTTGGGAGTTCACAGGCCTAAGGGTCTCTCTATCAAGTGACAGGCCTAAGTGTCTCTCTATCAAATGAGAACAAGTTGTATTTTTAGTGTTGGGTAGGGTCTTTATTAGTACTAGCAAAAGCCATTTTTACAAACCAGTTTGAAAGCACTTATCTTTGTAATTTACTGTTGGTAAAACAGCAAACAAGCTGTTAATTTATATGCCTTGTACAATAGAAATACTGAATATTATTTATTACAGAAATATTTTTTTCCTTAAAGTGAGTATCCTTTTTCTTTCTTTAATATCTTATCCTTATTATACAGAATAATTGATTAGAAGGAGGGTTCCAAACTTTATCTGTATTTGAAGATATGATGATTACAGTTAAATAAGATTGATAGCAATGCCAGCAGTCATTGTCTTCTAGCAGGAGCAGTCATCTTTATTAAAGTTGTTCTCCTCTCTCCAGCTCTCTCTCTCTCCACCACCATTCTGATCTATTAGTGCACACCATGCCAACAGTAATCAGTAGTGCTGCCTAGGCACAGATTTTGCTTTGTTTCAGCACTTCTCCACCCTGAAGCAGTGCACTCACAGGTCCATTAGAAACTTTTTATGTGAACTGATACCTCTAGTACTGCATGTGAAAAGTTTTAGCAATCTTGAGGTGCAGCCTAAGGCCATGGTCGTGGATATTTGGCTGAATTTTTCACTAAGTGGCAGTAGAAGCCAAAGACATAGAAGGTCTTAAAATACTTTGTCTCATAACTTGCATATTTTCTTCCTGATGGTTCCTAGACTGCTGACAAAGCTATATAAAAGTATTACTTCATCTGCTACCGAAATAATTTTTCTTTGAAGCTGAAGGCAACAGTTAACAGTTCACAGCACCACAGTGCACTGGAAGAGGAACTGAAGGACATGATGCAGTATGTACATTGGGAAATTGCACAGGCGTACAGCATTCCGTGTGAGAAAAAAGAGGCCTGACTGGGCTATTTTGCATGCTATAGTGTTGCTATGTCTAGATCTGCATAGATGTGCAGATGTGTTGATGGCTTTAATTCCCTGTACTACTGTATTTATGACTGTACTACTAATACTATAGTTTCTTAATTTCTATTCATGAAACTAAACGGCACCCATGGAAGACATACTCTTGAATGTTGCATCTTCCTCAGTTCAGAGGTAGCCAGTTCCTCCGGGACAGAAACACAAACCGCTCTGAAGAAGAATTTCCCACTTTATGGTAAAATTTAATATTATGTGCTCGCTGTCCTGCCCTTAAAAACTTCCACTGATGACATTAGTATTACCTAATGCCTATGAGAAGTAAGGATTGTCTTTTAACATCTCATCTACTATCACTGAGGCGAATAGAGATCTGAAAAGACTTTCCTACAACTCTATTCATTTCAGTGCCTTTTTCCCCTCAATGTCTTATACAAACATATTCAGTTACTTTTTTTGATGGTTCTCTATTAGCTATAAACTAGATTTCTGCAACTGTTGGCCATAGATATATCCAATTCCCTGTACTCTCTGAATGATTCAGAGAGAAGATGAGATACCAGCACTGGATTTTCTGAAGAGGTAATAAAAGAGAAATTAATCTGCCAGATGAAAATAACTCTTTGTTGTTAGCATGTCTCTGAACTGATAGATTAAATGTATGGTTAATTTTGAATGGAAAACATGTTTACACAGTGCTGTGATTAATGGCCACAGCAGTGCTATGTGCACTAGTCCAGTACACCTAATATTTCTTTAATAACCTTAGGCTGCCCTGAGTTCAAATCTGAGATCACAACTTTGCTGTCCATTGAGATCCATAAGCAAACCAGACCTATATTCTTACAAATTCTGCTCCTTAAATAAGAGGTTGAAAAAACTATGTGTGATCTTGTAGGTAAAGGACAGTACTCTGAGTCTGGACACCTGACTTTTATTTCTGTTTCCACTATAAAATTAATGGATTATATAAGGCACATAATTTCTATGTTCTGGTTTCCTAGCAGTTAAAATCAGAAGATAACAGCTCTATCTAATAGATACCTTGTGAGAAACTGTGCTAATACACATGACTCCCATTGGATTCAGACTCACTTCAGGTGCACACTGAGAACCAGGCTTTGGCCCAGTTGTCGGGCAAGGAAGGTCAGAGCAGCTTGCTGTGATGCTGGAGACATCACTTCAGGGAGGGCTGTTGCCTGGAAACTCTCACATGCCTGAACTTCAGTGTGAAATCCACACACAGATCCTGCTTAGGACAGACCTTAGAACAGCCTTAATTGCTTCATGGATAATTCACCTAAAGCTAGCTGCTTAACACTAAAACAAGCACCAGTTCAAAACATACCTTTTGATTTTAATAAAACCTTTGTGTTAAAGCAGCAGTTTCACAAACTGAAGATACATTGACTGGGAATCTTTTTCAAGCAAAAGACAGGAAGGTGAACAGCAGCAGTAGATGTGAAGACTGGCAATAAGCCAGCAAGTGTTTAGCAACTGATGAACCAGTCCAAGTGTAACCACTGGCATGGATGGAGGATGAATAAGACTTTTTATGTGTCTGCAGTACTTCCCATTTTTTAATTCAGATGTCTCTGAACTTCTTCCTTTTAAAGCTGTGGAAATATTTCTCTGGGAAGGTGTTGATGTTATTAAAAACAGGCTTGATGGGGGGGTGATCTTCTGTCAGAGGGGGGGGTTGGTACTACTCTGACTTGCTGAGATCCTTACTATGTCTGCACTGAACATAGCCAGTGGAGAGCATCAATGTAAATCTGGACCATGCTTTCCGCAGTAAGTGCTGTAGTGGTTTTGTTGATCTTGACAGACTACTTTTCATGCCTCTTGTGCTGAAGGAGCTAGAGGAAAAGATCTCCCAGTCATGCATTGCACACTGGGAAACAGTAAGACTATGAGGACTTCCTGAATAAATTTTGTGACAGTTTTCAAATTAGTAAAAAATTATTCTAAATTCTGTTCTACATAATCAGGGTACTCTAATAAATGTATATTCTTCATAGTTGTTCATTATTTACTTAACATTCAATCACTATCTTTTTTAGGTCTAAATGAAGGCTAAACTGAAGCACACTTGATACGAAGAGCCGATTATCGGTAACCGCTGGTTACTGAAACCAAATAAAGCTCACTCTGCACAAACTGAATCAATCCTCTGTTTCTTCTCCTCCCCAGTCTTGCCACAGTTATAATTAGCTGTTCTGTGATAAAATGTGCATGTCTTGTCACTCCAGTGCCCAAAATGTAGATCTATAAACAGCATCAGCTTACACATGTCTGATAGCTCAACATGTAAATAAAGCAGCCGATAGCCACAACGAAAGCACAGGCAGGAAAAGACAGGGTTTGTTCCTCAGTCCTAAACTGTGACTTAGATGATGGGAGTCCAAGAGACAGCCATCAGATGCTTTGTACACATGTCTGAGGGCTGCCTGCTCATCCTGACCACAAGGCTGGTCTCGCCATTAAATCCCCACACCTGATGTTGTTACCTGAAAAGAAAAAACTCTCTAAACTGGCCTCAGTTTTGAGATGAGATACTGCTTTACTCAGCGCCGGGTGCTCAGTGGCAGTCTACAAACCTAGCACACCATGAAATTGTTTCGTGCATAATTTATACACATGGATATGCCAAGTCCTGCCTATCTAATTATATAACCATAATTACGACTTGTTATTTTAATCTAATCACGCTTCCATTCCTGTTGCATAAGCAGTTCATTTGTATGCATGTGTGGGGGTCTTCGGTGGTTACTGGTAGTCACGGGCAGCAGAATACCCCTCCTCACTTTATCCCTGTATGGTTTCCAGATGCTAATTTTTGATCAAACATTCACCAAGTACATCCTTATCCAAGGATAAGGATGGTGCTGGAGGAGGCAATTAGTGTCCTTCCAAAGAGCATACACAGAGGCCTTGATGTGCCTTGCGACTAGATATGCATCCTTTACATCAGGATGTGAAGCACCTGCTCAAGGATTGTTAATCATTCTAAAACTTGTTAGTCTTCTACCTAAAGCAAATAATGAATAGTTTCTCACCATGCATAATGCAAGTAGATTGTTATTCTAAAAACAGTTTTGCCCTCTACTTAAAGCAAATAATGGATAGTTTCTTACCATGCACGATACGAGTAGGCCTCTGTTTTGGGCCTATTCCTGTTGACTACGAGGTGACCACTGCCACCACAGGCTCCCACCTGGGCACCTGGCCGTCTTAGCTGAGCTGTGCCATCAAATCCTTTCAACTGCAGCTGAAAATGGTAATGTCCACAGCCCACTTTTGGGCACTGAGAACAGGGACAGGGAATTGAGTTCCACAGCCTTGTCAAAAAACCTCCAGGGATGGTCTTGCTGTTTTACTGAACTATCACTTCTTTTAGGATTTATTAAGGCTTTTCCATGCTGGAAGAAGTTCAGTCAGAAAAGCACTGTTTGGTACTGCTTTTCAGGAAAAGCTGTGAAAATAATTGATTTTTTAGTGCAGCAGCCAAACTTAAAAAAAAAACGCACAGCTTTTGATCTGAACCAAATGTAGCATGTTTTCTTTTCTTATTTTCACTTAGACAGCTTCTGCCCTCCCTGCTGTTTAGAATTCCAGTCAATTTTAAAGAAACACATTTTATCTTCCGTGCTGGCAAAACAACCAAAAATCCAAACACTTCCTATTTCATGACTTTATCCTCTATTAGCATTATTTGGTAATCAGATCAAATGACATGTGGAACTCATTTTGACATTGCAAATAGTCCAGGGATGCTGATTCCAGCAAGTTTACTATTAGCCAAAAAAAGACAAAAAAAGAAGATAAAACAAACTCCCAGATCACTTAGCTCTTTTTAGAGCAGAATCTGTGAAATACCTCTGCTGTAAAGTGCAGGAAAAAAAGAATGAAGCTGCAAAGAATGATCAGGGATGAGCCTATATGTCTATCCTATGCGTCCTTATCAAAATGCTGATTGTATGCTCCAGATATGCATCCTTTTCCTTCAGGAGAAAGCAAGTTCTGAAGACACAGAAGAGATGTGAATCATCAGGGGAAAATATATGTGTTACGGGAAAAAGGGGAGGGGGGGAATAAATAAGTTTTTTAAAGTTTTCTCTATCTCATCTCCATAGCATTTTAAGTCAGAAGAAAAGTCAGAAGAAAATCTCACAGTACTTTTAATAAAGTTTCTCCCAGCAACTGGTTTGTTTTCACAGAACTAAGCAAAGCAAAACCAGTGATGGAAATTGGCTCCAGCAGTGTGACACACCACAGTTCCTTTAGCTTGTTCAGAATGCAGGAATGGAAAAGGCACTAACAGGAAAGTCCTGCTTTCCCGTCCCAGTTCTTGGAAGTGGTTCTGCTCTTCCAGCTGTAACAGTCAGTGTTTTTCTGCCTGTCACTTAGGGAGAATGAGGCTGTCGTTGGTGGTGTTTGAGGAATGGAGCTGACCAAGACATTGCAATAGGGACTGGAGTGTGCAACGCAGATCAGAAGCAATGATGAGCTACGATTCATCACCATGACTGAACACCAAAGGTCTAATTCTGGTTTTGCCTTAAATGACTCTATTAAAATAATTTGAACTCATGAGTGTATAATTGCTAACATTTTTGTAAGTACTACAGACTTTCTCAGTTATAAGATATTGATAGTCTTATGACAAATTTCTTATGGAAGAAAATCCCTTACCCCTTCTGAATTTGTGTAAATAAAAAAGTCAACAGTTCTCATAATTGATTTTTTTTTTCTGCGACAAAAATGTATTTCCATTATGTGACCAACTTTAAGATGCCCTTCAAGAAAAATAATGTCTTTTTATCCTTTTCTGCAGTATTGCCTGTGGTGAAAATTTTTATTTTGGAAAGCTGGAACAGTAAGCATGGCAAATCCATGTGCTGTATTCTTCAGAATGTTTCTCCTTGAGAAAGAGCAGCTTTCCAGAATAAGAAAATTACTCTGTTAATTAGCATCCCTTGTATAAAAATATCTTTTTATTGCTAACTGACCATACAGCTCATTAATTACTCTGTTATCTAAAAAAAGAAAGAAACTATTTCTGGTGATCAAGCTTTTTCCTCATGCCCTGGACAGCTGTCCTAACTGAGTAACACACAAATGACAGATGAAGAAACAGAATTTAGGAATCATTTTCCGTAAGAGATTTCTCTTCTTTTTTTAAGTTCATTAGAAATGAAGTGAGTGGCTGGACTCTGGGAGGTTATAAATATCTTCTAGGAAGAACTGCTTATTCAAGCAAATAACTAATATTCTTCAGAATAAACAGCTGAATTGTTTTATTGATTGTGCATTTATTAGGAGAACCACATGGGAAACATTCATTGCCAAACCCAGAAACATTCTGTAGAACACAGCATGGAAAAACCACTGTCCTGTAAGCATGATGATCCAACATAATGTAACCCAGAAATTAGAGAATGAGTCTGTAATGCAGCTATACATAGATCCAAAGGCAAATCATTTAAAGCACTTGCCTGCTCCTTCATTTCCCAGTGTATGACTAAGAACAACTAACTACTTTTGCTTATAAGAGGATTACTTTTTGTAGGCATTACTGCTAATGTTCATTAAAAAACCATAACCAATACCTACGCTAAAAGTTTCCAACAGCATTGCCATTATCATTCTTCAAATCAAGGAACACAGGGAAAAAATTTTATTGAAATTTATAGAAATCATACAGACTTTTCCTAACATTTTTCCACTTGAAAGTTCTTTTTGTGATGAATTAGTATTTGGATAAATACTTTTTTTTTTTCCTTTCCCTGATCTTCAACTGTTAAAAACTTATCTGATTAAAGTCGGCTTATACTTGCAGAGGATGTCGCTCTTGTCTCTAAACAATTCAGCCCACAGATCTTTCCACCCTCCTGTTAAAGGTAGCTACAAGCACGCCTGTGACACATACATGAGGACATGATCTAGTAGGCATGGTGGTGTTAGGTTGACGGTTGGACTTGATGATCTCAGAAGTCCTTTCCAACCTTAGAGATTCTATGATTCTATGAGGAGGGAAATGCAGGCACTTTGATTACTTAAAGCATGAGGACAACAGTTTCTTCTCAAAGTGTATTCCTGGACTACTTCCCCTAAGGAGAGGGGAGAAACAGGGAATGGAAAAAATTAAGTATTTCACATTTAACTAAAAACAATGTGGTCTAACTTTTGACTGACCCTCTCACCCGTTCACAGCAGATTAACCACTGCCCTTGGTCCACATGGGGCCCTCTAAAGTCAACATCAGGCGCTCTGTTGACTGCAGTGGATTTTCTTATACACCCCTGTAAGAAGCTAGTTTGTTAGAATCTTTGAAGGGTGCTGTTCTTTGCAAGACACAATATGAATGTCACCACAGAACAACCTCTCTCATTTTTAAAATGAAAGACTCAAAATGCATGCTTCAAAAGATGACTGCTCGCGAGGCATAAAGTCAAGGAAGATTCTGTTTTCATTTCTTTCATTTATTCTTGAGGAGACAGAAAGAAATCCTACAGCCTTTGAAAAGATTAGGGGAGAGTGATGGATCAAGATTGAAGTAATACTTCCTGCATTTGAAAAACAATGTCTGAATAGTTCTCTGGAGGATGTATTGTAAATTCTCAAAATTAAGCACTTTTTTGAAGAATGATCTTAAAAGTTTATCTTCATCTTTCTTTCTTCTCATAATCTACTGTCTATTTTTCACACTTTTACTGAATCCTGAGGGCTTACCATACACACTCAGCTCACAGGAAATCTCATTATCTTTCAATGCTAGGCATCCCATCCCATTGCTGTGCCAGCAACACAGGTTACTTCTGTAAGATTCTGTATGGTATGTTATTTCCTACTGCTGGACGTACATGAATCATTCAAACACAAGAATATAGCAGTTCCTCCTGCGGCCCATTTATTTACAGAAGTCAAAGTTTTGTTTACCAGCAACAGAGTATATTATGTGCCTGTGAAAAATCTTGGCAAAAGCAAAGAATTACAAAAAGCATCCAAAATGGGGAAGTTTCTGTTCAGCACTCTGAAATGTGAACTCTCTATGATCTATTCAATTTGTTCCAAGACTGAAATGATTTCAAATGAAAAAAAACCTGTAAATGGAGCTCCAATCACCATAAGTGGCAGCAGAGGATCATTAAGAATGACAAGTGGAGTATTTTTTTAGTATATTTAGAGAATTTCTGAACACACAATACTTTTCAGCCTTCTTCATTCCCCATATAACTGCCAAATTTTGCTGATGATATTATACGCTTTGCTATTCCTTCCTTAGTGCAGTACTTTGAATGAAAAGGAAACAGTTTGAAGCTTTTTCTTCTACTCTAAAGAAAGAGCTGCCTGGATCCTAAACGGAACAGCAGCAGAGCTGCATCTACCAGCCAGTGACCAAATACTAAAAAGGCACTTAACTGAATACTGGAGTTTCTCACCTACTTAGTAAACAGGCACATTTGTCAGTACTATATTACCACAACTAGACTAAAAAGGGGTTCCTTTGGATCTTCACGGAATAAGTAACCAACCAGACAGGCAGCAACGAGTGAGGTCCAGTGAACCTTGGAGCCATGCACTGAACTACAGTACTGTGCAATACACCTAACAGACTATGTGTTAAGGTAACACACTACGACCTAACACAAAGAAACTGGGCAAGCTGCAGTAAAATGCACAGCAGCCAAAAGCCAGACTTTAATAAGATGAAATGAGCTGTAGGACGGCTTGGAAAGGTAGTCACAGTACAGCGTTATAGTCTACCATTGTAAATCCATGTAAAAAGCAATTAGTTATGTGAGATACATTCACTTTAAAAAAAAGAGGAAAGAAAAAAGAAAAAGCGAGCATTTGTTGGCATAACATATCTCATAATTTGCTGATCTATGTAACATTCTGTAGATGGCAGTGTGGATAAACCATGTCTGAATTCATAATATTGCAGTACTCGGCTTCTTTGCATGTATAAGACAGTAATAGCTAAGCTAGCACAGACAGACATTGTCAGTAAGAAAACACAGGGCATTTTTGGAAGCAGAAATCAACTGAATATTCATATGGCAAAGACCTCCTGCAACATATCTGCTTTCTACACTGCAGGTAAGCTAGGTCCCAGTTCTCATTTCCCTTTTATGTATCATGACAAACCTAATTTTGAGTTGTCTGGGATACACCTAATATTGATACTTGTACTTATACAATGGCTTACAGTGCTGCACAAGTCATGTTAGGAATAACTGTAGAATGGCTTCAGATAGCTGCTGCTCCCTTTCCATTGCTTGGAATCAAATCCCACAGCTCTGGAGCAAAAAGTCTCTTTACATTTCTGGTCTTTGGAATTTTCAGCCCCAGTTTATGGCTGGGGATCAGGTCCTCTCTTAGCAGCTGATCTGGGATTTCCAGACACATGGATTGGGTTCATAGCCATACAGTTGGCATGTCAGCCTACACCTGACACGTTTCTGTAGAGAAAAAAACAACTAGTTTTTTGTCAGATTTCTTTCCAGAACTATTCCCAGATCCTAAAGTGATGCCCCACACCACTTTCATTGCTGTACTGGGATTAAAACTGACATGACAAAATGAAAAAGTCTGATGCATACTATATTTCCATCAGGAGTATAAAGTGAATGCTTCAAAGCCCTTTTTTGCAATGTACCTATACGTCTTAGAAAACGTAGGTGTTTGAAATGTTTAGAGCCGTTTAATCCCATAACCAAAATACCTATTTGAGACAGAGAAGAAAGGTTCTTTCTTGATTTCTTTCCTCTGCCAAATAAGAGTCCTCACCTATTCTGGGAACAGTTCTGTTGGTCTTAATCTTTAAAGATTATGACAATCTCAAATCAGATTTGGGGTGCAGACCCATAGCTCAGGACCAGGCAGTGGCCCAGCTGCGAGGTGGTGGGTGCAGGAGCTCCAATGGAGCCCCACACTACAGTCTCCATCTAGAGCCGCTCCTGCAGGACAAGGGTCAGCCTGGGCCCAGGTCTCCCTGCAGCGCTGCCGGGGAGCCTCAGCCCAAGGCCACCAGCAGGAGGGGTGCAGATCTGGACTGGGCCCCATTGCCAGACCCCCAGGAGAGGGGGGACGCACTCAGGTCCCTGCTCCTCCAGGTGCATTGCTGGCAAAAGTCAATCCTATATGATGTAGCCCTTCTTTTAAAGGTGCGCAACAAAAGACTGTGTTGGTTTGAATGCTTTGGTTAGTCCTTCCTGCAGTAAGTAGGATGCTAGAGAGTTGCATCCGAGTTTTTATTTGAACTCTGAACAGTTCAAGGATGAATGAGACATGCTTGGTTCCTTGCCTTCTATGTTGGCTGATCATTACTTTGTTTTAGATTAATGCTGACCTGATGCTGATTTATCAATGAGAACAGTGATTCTGCTGCATCAAGCCAGCACTGATGGAACTCAAACAGTGTAAAACATCCACTTCTGTGATACAAACACAGGCCACCAAATCCTTTTAAAAGAGAACCCATTCATAACATGCAGAATGTGTGCCTGAAATGAACTGATCTATAATTTTTAGTGATGATGATTGATTTCTACTCAGAGGCAGGAGACAATTCATCAGTCTTTGTATCACCTTATGTAGCATCTCCATCCTATTCATGTCAAATGGTCGGGCAGAATAAAAATTAGAACTTTCAGTGCTTGAAAGACAGAAAAATCTTTTCATTGCCAGCATGCCATTTTCTTTTCTTTACAAATTATTTGTTAAAATGTGCAAGTTCATGTATTAAAAATAAAAAGGTGAGCTGAGGATTTTTAACTTTAGCAAGTGGAACAGCTACTAGTATTGGTATGTCCTACCTATGAAAGTAAGATGCACATTCCCCAAAAAGAGGTTGAACCTCAGACATGAGTCTTACACTCTTTCCTTATCTTGTGAAAAATATTAAGGTGACTTAACCCAATCCAGGTTTCCAGGCTTCAGCTTTCCATTTCAATTTAAGGTTGGCATATTCATCATATTCTGCATTAATCCCTCACTAATATTCATTCAAGGAAATTATGTTTCACAAAACTCAACCCAGATCCACCAACACTTCATGTGGCATTTGCTTTTCCTGCACAAAATCTGAATCCAAAGTTGACCTCAGTTACAAAATATTTTGGTGACTTGCTACTCTTGTGGAGACTGGACACAGCTTTCCCCTAAACTAGTATTTTCTTTGAATTTAGCTGCTATGTTTCTACTGTTTACTGACTTGAAACTCATAAATATCACAGGCATTTTTTTATTACTGCTGTTGCTTTATTTTTGTGGTAATCCAATAAACAGAAAAATGAAGTGCAGAGGAGAAAAAGGTTAACACTTTATTTCAAGTTACTCATTACTCTTTTCCTTTAACATCCATCAGGAAAGGTTTTTAAGTATTTGTAGCTATAACTCACAGAGCACACCAAGCCTACTCAGTAGGATATTTTAAAATAAACAAACATGGATATATTTATATAAGCAACCCGTTTCTACTAGGTATTCATTATATGAAACATTTATAAGAAAGTCCAGTCCTTCTCCCCTATGTTTAGCCATAAATCACCTACCCGCTTTTCTTCCTCCAGCAAACTTCCTAGTCCTACACCATGAAAAATTTTAGTTTATCCTGAAAAGGTTTTCTCTGATTTATCTAAATATTTATTTGGTTACTGGATTTCTAGCTGCTCATCCTTTCATAGGGAAAGTACCAGAGTGGAGACTTACAGGAGAGAGGGCCTGCTGGTACCTTTGGTTGGTTAGTCATGTAATAGTGTCATCTCCTCTCACTTCAGCTTATGCCAGACTGGTCAGAGGCACATTTGTACTCTCACTGCTTTGATTACAGGTTGCCTCACACAGCTAATGACAGGCAAAACTCAAAGCAGTTTTGCTTTTCAGCACACAGCGGTTCAGGGGTAAGTTGTGTGATAATATGAATCCCTAACACTGGGAGAAGATTTAGGTAAAATGTTAACATTTGTGAAACCTCTGTTCATTTAAAAAGAAGTATAAATTAGAAATAAAATTAATTCTGTAGGATTGTGCTCAGGACTTAACTCAGCAGGAAAACTTTGTAGGCATTTTAGTAAACTATTTTTGTCATTCCTTGTGACAGTCTAGATCTGTTTCTCCATAGTTAGCACATCATTTGTGTTTGCTTAGCTTTAACTGACACTCAGTCACCGCCCCTGGAGCTGGCTCCTGGTAAGTACTTTTTCAAAAATTAAACCAGGTGTTTTTTCTATGTTCAGATAAGTTTTTTTAGTTTTGGTGTCTTTCATTTTCTATCCATCTGCTCATATCATTTCTTGCTGAAGTTGCTGGGTCAGTCATAAATACAACAAACTTGCTTTTTAAAAAGACCAAAAGTATATATTGTTTAACATATTCATCAATGACCTGAATGAAGGGATAGAGTGTATCCTCAGCAGTTTTGCTGATGATATAAAACTGGGAGGAGTGGCTGATACACCAGAAGGCTGCGCTGTCATTCAGCGAGACCTGGAGAGGCTGAAGAGTTGGGCAGAGAGGAACTAAATGAAATTCAACAAGGACAAGTGTAGGGTCCAGCAACTATGGAGGAATAACCCCAAGCACCAGTACAGGTCAGGGCTTGACCTGCTGGGAAGTGGCACTGCAGAGAAGGACCTGGGAGTCCTGGTGGACAACAAGTTCTCCATGAGCCAGCAGGGTACCCTCATGGCCAAGAAGGCCAATGGTATGTTGGGGTACATCAAGAAAAGCATGGCCAGCAGGTCAAGGGAGGTTATCCTCTTCATCTGCTCTGCCCTGGTGAGGCCACATCTGGAATATTGTGTCCAGTTCTGGGCTCCTCAGTACAAGAAAGACAGGGGACTACTGAGAGAGAGAGTTCAGTGGAGATGATGAGGGGGCTGGAGGATCTCTCATATGAGGAAAGGCTGAGCAAGCCTGGAGAAGACTGAGAGGGGATCTCATCAATGCTTATAAATATCTAAAGGGTGAAGGTTAAGAAGATGATGCCAGACTCTTCTCAGTGGTGCCCAGTGACAGGACAAGGGGCAATGGGTACAAACTGGAACACAGAAAGTTCCATCTCGGTATGAAGAAAACCTTTATTTTGAGAGTGACAGAGCACTGGAACCAGCTGCCCAGAGATTGTGGAGTCTCCCTCTATGGAGATATTCAAAATCTGCCTGAATGCAATCCTGTGCAAGCTGCTCTAGGTGATCCTGCTTTAGCAGGGGGGGGTGAACTAGATGATCTCTGGAGGTCCCTTCCAACCCCTACCGTTCTGTGATTCTGTGATTCTGTGGTTCTGTATAATATATTTGTATATTCTCAGTGGAATAAGATTTGCACAGACCTCCTCTTCATTTCCTGTACAGAAAGGAATTTCAATGACACCTGCTAAGGTTCTCTGCCAGAGTTAATCAATACTACATATACAAATATAAAATAGAAGCAGGCCCTAGAATTTTCAATTAACATTATGTGACTGTGCAAAGCAAACAGAAGGCTTAACTCCCTATTTTAAAGCTGAGAGTTAATGTCTGACTACCCTGATTTTCCAGGACTGTTGATCACGTCCCACGAGTTCTTCAGATTCCCACTGAAAACATAAAATTAATGTTAGCTTTGATGAGATAAATAACAACTTTGAAAAGTAATATTATCATTTTATGCCAAGGTAAACAACAGAATTTATCTGAGCAAAGCTTCCTATCTTCCAATGGCATTCCCTTTATACTCAAACATTTGTGCCAACAGCCTGAAGCTTTTATTGACTTTGCGAAGGACAGGAGTGGGGATATAGTCTTACTGTCTTTTTTTTAGATGTACCTGTATTTCATGGTTTATCTTTAGCACTGTTACTGAAAGATCAGTTATAATTAAAATAATTATGCACACACAGAATGCACGTATTTTAAATCCATATTTTTTTCTTCACAGTAAAGATTTTATTGCCCTTTGAAACAGAAATGATAAGATATATAAAACTAATCCTGCAGATGCAAGTTGCCTGACTGAAGTTTATTTCTAGTTATTTATGCTAACAGTTTTCTGTTAGCTTAGGTGCCTTTTCTTATTTAGGTTTGAAGAAAGCAATTTTTTTGTTAGGTTGGGTTTTTTTTCCTGATATGATTGAAAGTGTCTGGAAAATTACATATTAAATTTTTATGGCAGCAATAAAAATTTGAGTCCTACTTATATTTCTCCTGATTGGCTTACAGGAAAAAATATAGCAGAGATGCTTCTTTGTATCAGTTAGTCAGCTGCAAGTTCTGTCTTTGTAAGTTTTTTCATTAATACGTGAATATTGTCCCCAGCTAGGTTGAAATCCATTCTAAACTGACTTCTGTTAACAAATAGTTGTCCTCCATTACTTTATACTCTGTACATAGTTCTTCCATATTGACAAAGACTTTATGATTGTTTTTGATAAACCATTAAATCAAGAGCGTTCTTAGAGGATAACCCTGTAATAAAATCAATAGATTTACTCAGCAGGTCTTCAGATTTTTAATCAGGAAGCAGGTTCTCTTGTAAACAAGTGAAAAATCAGTACATCAGTCTTGCATACAAACTGGATTTCAGTTCTAAAATATAATTTCACTTGTCTTGTAGAGTCTTGTATTGTTTTGGAAGAATTAAGTATGGGAATCCATCTAAGTACTACTAGTGATCATGAAAGTCAAGGCTCAGGACCAGCCTGACCTGACTCTCACACATGAAAGAGGCAATAGATGACTAATGTTCAAACACTCCAGCAAATGACTGAATGACTTGCTCTTCTGTGGTAACACTAGGATAAATTCCACAATACTTTCACACAGGAAAAATTCTTTTTCTTCCAAGATTATGTCAGCTAAGCCATACTGAACAATTTAATTTCTCACACACAGCAAGCTGTATTTGGTAAGTATTATAAAAGACATTTATTCCACACAGACATTTCTTCTGGTTCAACCTTCTGTTACCTTTAGGTCCAGAATAGAGATATACCTATTACCCATATACAGCATAGTATTACCCATGCAGGGCTCACCCTTCCTGAGTTAGTCTTACCTGAAATTTGTGTCATGTTTTACGTTTGTTTCACAAATAACATCTTCCATCAAACTGACAAGTCCTTTTCTTTAACTTGCTTCCATAATAAATATCCCACCTCTTAAAGCTGTTTTCATTAGCAAAGACATGGGTGCGGCAGAAAGGGCTTCTATGTGGGCAGAAGACGCTTTCATTTTCTGTAGCTATTGTTGAATGTTTTTATTTGTGTTTTTACATCGCTTCGGCATAATGCATCTTATTATGACAGACAGATCTGTAATAGGATTTTTGCTATTGTCATCAGGTTTCAGAAAGAAGAGATAAGCTTTACCAATTTTGACCTGTAAGCATGTGTCAACATTGGGCTTACTTACAAATTATTGTATATCTTTCAGCTACCAGTTTACTGCCAGACGTAAGTAAAAATGGTAGTCACAGCCATGTAATTGATCCATTTTGGATTGTTCACTTTTCTGAAATTATTTTCTCTGTTTAGATCTTTAGTGAAATTCCTACTCATCTGGCCTGAGGCTGGAGGCACGATTTCCACTTACACAAGGATTATGGTGTAAGGCTTTTTTTAGTTACCTCTAGAAAGTATTATGCAAGGGAATTTTAAAATTTTATATCAAACTAATAGAGATGACAAAACAGTGAAAAAAACACAACAACAAAACCAGGTTTTGTTGGACCAAAATAACGATTAATAACCTTGGGTTTGGAAGATGAAAAAGCTTCAGATGTTTGTCTAAGTTTTTTTGATTGGAGTTTTCTACCAAAAACTCCCAGAACAATATATTCTTTGCTTGTATTGTTTTGCAAATCAGAAGATTTTGATTCTGATCCTGAAAAATGCTTTGGAAATCCTGATCCTGAAAAATGCTTTTGTTTCAGATTAGAAATAATCCAAATATTACAATAATTTTACAATATTACAGTAATATTAAAGTAATATTATTGTTCATCATGTTGAAAAAAGTTGATGTATGTAGACCAGTTTCCAAAGGTAAAAAACAAACAAACAAACAAACAAATGAAAAAACCAAAATACACAGAGAGGTTAATCTCAGACACTATCAAAATACTACATTTGTAGACTGAAGGAAAAACGCTATCTGACATATGCTGCAGTGAACGATGCTGTTGTAAATGTACAAGCAGCAGTCTGTATTACCATACAGAATGTTTCAGGAATAGATGTGAAATAATCTGGGAAAGGGCTGAGTATATAATGTATTTCCAAAAAGATGAAAATATCAGAATTCTTGCATTTTTATCAAAAATGACAAGAAAAAAAAACAAAACAAAAAACAAGAACAACAAAAACCAACTTGTTTTCTTTTAAACAACTACCAGAGAAAGGTAAAGTAGAGAAGAGGCAGACTTTCTACTGCCGTACTTAGTTTCTTCCATCAGAAGACAGAAAATACTAGCTAGTTAGCAGTTACACAAATGCAGTGGCTAGCTGTTCATTAATACCGGAAAATACCATGTGATACCCCTCACAAATTTGCACAATGCTTAACGATAACAATGTCTATAACATGAGCTGTAAACATATATAAGCATGACGCTATTGTATATGCTTTACAGAGCTATAATACTTCTACTTGGATTTGGATTAGATTTTGCCAGGTAGGGGTACAGCAAAAGAAGAATGCACAAGCATGTGAGAAGCTCTGTCTGTAAATAAAATCCCAAAATTTCTTAGTATCAGCTATATGGCTCTGAAAAGAAGTGAATCGCTACCTGTCATCAAGACCTGATGTAGTATTTTAGGCTGAGAAGCTGCCCAGACCCTATTACAGAGCCAGTGTTAACAAGGGGGAAAGTACAATTGCAACCCGCCCTCCCCTTCTCCCTCTATAAACCTGTATTTACTGTTGTGTACCAGTCTGCATGTTCATTGTCAGGCACCAATGACTTCTGAAACAAAGCTAGGATTTTGCATGCAGTTGATATATGTACTTTTGTTTCAGGGCAAACCAAATCTTTTTCAAGAAATCTTGACACACACCAAAATTCACAAGGCCATTTCTTGGATGGGTATATTTACCTAAGAGGGTAAGGCTTTGGAAATACATTCAAATTTTTAGGTGTATGTTGTAATGGAAATTATTTGTATATGCTTGTTCTTATAAAAATGTGCTCATATAAATGGTTCTTCCTTACTTTATCTGTAGTACTTTGACTTTATACATCATTCACACACAGATTTTATTTAGGCAACTTCATATGCTCAGGACAGACTTCAGTGTGGCTGACAGAGTGGAAGATCCCTGTAACTTAAAGAACTTCTTGGGTAACAAAGCACAGGTATAACCACAGGATCTAAAAAATTTCCCTCACAGTCTTTTGATTAGAAAAGTCACAGATTTTTAAATAAACTAGAACAATAAGGTTGCCAGTCTCCATCAAAAAAAGCGCACCAGTACATGTGTCCTTCCCATCCCATATCATTCCCAGTTCATTCCAGTTAAAATCTATTTCTAGAGAAACATGCTGAACTGGTAGCTTCAGCTGGCTGTATTTAAAACCTCAAAGATGAATATAGATGTCAGGAACTAATTTAATAAATGAATATAGAAGATAAAACCTCAGTTCATGGTACATTTCTAGTATTCAAAAGTCACAGTTAAACAAGCAGCATGTGGGCTTATCTGGGGGAAGCCATGATTAACATTCAGTGTTAACACTGTTAAATGACAAGTGTTTGTCTCCTGCGTTTTTCCTTAAAAGTTTTCACAGCTCATGTAACATTCAATCAAACATAAAACCCGAAATATCTTACATAAACCAGTGTAAGAGGAAAGGGATAATGTTTACTAAGTGTAGGGTCTAATACTGATGTCTGTTGCACTAGTTTTCCGATACCAATTTTTTAAAAAATTTATGAGATGAGAAATTGTAACACACTTCTTTCATCTGATCATCTATTTCTTCCTTGATCAATTACCCCTAAAAACCATATTTTGAAAAATAATTTCAAATTTGTTACATTGATATTTCCAGAATTCATTGACATTTTTATTTATTTAATGTTGGACTTATGGAAACTTCAAAAAAAACCATGTAGACAGAATCCTGTGCTCATTTTCAATGATCCCATATGGAAAAAACCCTAGGAGAAATCTGCCCTTGATATGCGATTCACACGAAAAAAAGGGAAAATCTAGATTCTGAACAACATAAGAGTTTTAAAAACAGTTTTTATAACTTTATTCTTCCTCTGCTTACACTCAAACAGAGCTGAACCCCATGCTTATTCTTTATAGTTTCTTCCTTTCCTGACAATTGTATGGGGCCTGTCACTGTATTCGAGTTTCTAGAATGTTTGATAGAGTTGAGTGTTAACACTTTGAGGAAACCACACGACGTTAGAATGTATGCTTCTACTGAAAGCAGCTACCTATTCTGCAAAACAGAATCAATGATGTAAAGAGAAAAGCTGTCCTGACCGGTCAGCTTGTATTTTGAAATCACTTATTTCAAATACTTTGATATTGTATTACGTCATATGATGGTACAAAGGGCCTAAAATATTTTGGTCAGGAGGAATGGATGTATTTTCTTTTTTAGCAGAATATTTTGAAATTTACCATGAGGTATGACTTTGAAAAGGGTATGTCTTCTGTGGAATGGAATTTCACTCCTTCACCTTTTTTTTATCCCCCGAATGCTGGATCCAAGGTATGTTATTTTAGCATGTGTCATTCATTCTGACTGGTTAGTTTTTTAAAAATTTGGAACTATACATTTTTCTGTTGGTGTCATGCTAAACTTAATTCCCCAGAAGAAATCACTGTTTCCTTAGTTGCCTTGTATACATACGCATATAAAAGTTTTTGCTTTTTTGCCTTTTAGAGAAGACCGAGTTCATCTCCTTACAGGAGGTAACTATTTGGCTTTGGTATTGATTCTGATTATCGTATCAGACGGCAGTTTGCTAACTACCCTGACAAACAAGAAGAAATTGAATGAATCAACTATTTCAGTGTTTTCCCCATGGTTTGCAACATTTGGTTCCCATTTACTAGGCCATCAAGCTCAATTAGGATCCTTCATAACAACCTGTCAGTCAATCTCTTGAAACCGCCATATCTGTCACAGCAGCTACCTCAGTGTCTTTTCAGTCTCTTCCCTAAGATATGTGAGTGGGTTTCAATGCATTGGCATCGATATTTACTGATTATAACGCTTTCTTCTTCACTACCCACAATAATACTTCTTGACTTTTTTATCTCAAAGTCCAGCTATGTTCTCTCTCGTATTTGGTGTCCTTTGCCTCAGTTATCAGAATCAGAAGAAAAGGTTTGAGTACCAACATTGCATGAAAAAGAAAAATATCAAAATCTTCTCTATCTAGTATATGAATAACAAAATCTAAACCTGATACTCCGACAAGAATCAGCCTAACTACAGTCTATTCACAAACAAATGATATATGCTGAAATGAAGAGCAATGTTGCACTTAAATTCAGAAGATCCTCTCTACAACTGATCTCCATACCAGATTGATACCACTTTGTACACGCACACAGAGGTGGCAATGAATGAGGCAGAGGAATCCAACATAACGATGTGTAGAAAAAGTCATACCCCATAAAAGATAGTAGTTAGAGGAAGAGATTGCCTAAGAAAATGGCATAACTTTTTTGAAGTACAGTTAATTGATCCAATTTTGCTTTAGAAAAGATTATATTTTTGAAACATATACAGCTTCGAAGCATAGAAATGAAAGTGATAACTGAAGAGTAGTTATGCAAATACAGTTTCAGCAATGCCAAAACATGTATTTTACTTTAAAATACGTTAATTGATGTAAAATACATGAACCGATTAAAATACGTTATTGACATAAACCAACTGGAAAATACCAACCTACAGGAAGTGAACAGAAGCGTATAGATAGTGTAAGAGGTATAAGACACTGATTAAATTGATAAGGTTTCGTGGAATTGTATAAATAAAAAGAATATTAAGTCACAGAAATATTACTGAATATTTCTCGGACAATTAAGTACTTCACAGATGTGTAAAATTTGTATGGGTGTACTAACTTGATGATAAAATAGGGAAAATATGGAAAAAAGGAATGCAACTGCTGTAATGTAAGAAGGCATCAGTGGGAAACACTACAGGCAAAACATAATGAAGCCTAATTGTTGGAGAAGAATGGGAAACTGAAGCAGACAAAGTAGTAAGAGTTGCAGGAAGTAAAAAAACCAAACAACTCAGTTTAAGATTTTATTGCAGCACTTTAAAAGGAAATTAAGCAGAAACTTCTAGTTCAGTCAGAAAATCTTAAGATATACATAGAGATACAGCAATACTACAAGCAAAGTAGTCGGAAAATGAGAAGGTTTTTTTCAGAGAGTTGGAGCATAAGGATGAAGAAAATATAGTGACAAATGAATAAAGTTTGACTAATTTTTTTTGAAAGAATCGTGACAGAAAAGGCACCATATAGTCCTTTTGCAATATGGATTGACAAAAATGAAATTCGAGTCTACTATGAAGCTTAGAGTGAAGCAATTGGACATGTGCCTGGAGATATATGAACAAGAAAAATACCTAACTGGAAAGCATCACAAAATAACAGGATTCACAATTCCTGATTAAAGTGTTTAGCAAGCTTTCATGCTCATTTCAGAATAAATTGATAAAAATGGTAGAACATGTACCCAACTTGATGATAGAAGTTAATTAAAAGAGCATAGGAAAGAAAGCAACTGATAAAACCCCAATGATTACTTGCCTATGATCTAGAAGTTCTTAGTGAAATTATTAATGCAACAGCTATTATTCAAAAGCATGAAATACAATATAGGAATGAAGTATTTACTGTCTCTGGGATCATAGAATCATAGAATCGTTAAGGTTGGAAAAGACCTCAAGGATCATCTAGTCCAACCATCCCCCTAACACCTATTACCCATTAAACCATGTGCCTAAGTACCACATCCGACGTTTCTTTAAACACCCCCAGGGACGGTGACTCCACCACCTCCCTGGGCAACCCCTTCTAATGACTGACCACTTTTTCCAAGAAGAAGTTTCTCCTCATCTCCAATCTGAACCTCCTTGCAGCCATTCCCTTTAGTCCTGTTGCTAGTTATCTGCGAGAAGAGGCCAAACCCCAGCTCACCACAACTTCCTTTCAGGTAGTTGTAGAAGAAGTTGTAGAAGTCTCTTCTCCAGACTAAACAATCTCAGTTCCCTCAGCCGCTCCTCACAAGACCTGTGCTCCAGACCCTTCACCGGCTTCGTTGCCCTTCTCTGGACACGCTCCAGGACCTCGATGTCTGTCTTGTGGTGAGAGGCCCAAAACTGGACACAGTACTCGAGGTGCGGCCTCACCAGGGCTGAGTACAGGGGGGACGATCACCTCCCTGCTCCTGCTGGCTACACTATTCCTGATACAGGCCAGGATGCTGTTGGCCTTCTTGGCCACCTGGGCACACTGCCGGCTCATGTTCAGGATTGTGACTGTAACCCCTACTGGTCTTGTATCGGTTGGAGAAAGAAGCAGGAACCAAGAGCCACCGTTACAGTCCTTGGTCAGGAGTGGGAGAAGCAGCAATGCACAGTTCTGAGAGGCACAGCATGACTACTGGAAGCCAAACTAAGGCCCCACAAGCCAAGGAATCAATTCAGTGTCCAAGAAGCAAAGCAGGAACCAAATAGAAAGCCAATAGGTCAGAAAGCTGAAAAACCCAAACAGGATTCAAGAAGGGAAACAATTACATAATACTAATTATTTGCATTATACTAGGATCTTCCAATGTGAACACTGCACTGGCACTGTAAGAATTGAAAATTCATTCTGTTATAATTGCTTCTTCACTACAGAACCTTTACAGTGACCTCTAAAATATTGAGGAAGATAAAAACTTTGTAAGCTCACTCTTGGGTGAAGATGGACTTGCATTAGAGGTTCTACAATAGATTTCGTGCTTCCTCAGATCCTGGTTGATGGAGAGAAACAGTAATAACATCACTTTAGATAACAGTAATAGAAATAATAACCTTTCTGGCAATATAAAAGAACTCTCAGAAAGAAATGTCACTCCAGGCATCAGAACTGCAGTTGTAGACACCCTCAGACATTCAGGCTGTCCAAGAGTCCCATTCAGCAGTATAATCACCCATGCCATCTACCTTCTGTGAAGGACCTGCTCTGCTCTAAGGAGGGCTCCCAGCTTACATTTTCTACCTGGCATCATCACAAGACAATGGAGGCTGTACGGCATACAGCTTCGATTTCCTTCAGGGAATTTGAAATTGGACACCCCAGGACCAGCCAGGGGACACTTTTGCAAATATTAAGACAAGTTGATAATTTGACTTTGAGCATGTTCTGAGACAGCACTGCAGATATAACCAAAAAGACTGAGTTAGCACCCAGTCCTCTCAGTTCCTGAGCATTTCAGATTGTCCTTACTGGAAGATCCAGTCCTTTTTGTGTTAGCTCACAGCTGCTCCATAGCAGTGAACTAAGTTACTTTTATTTTAACTCACTTCCTCAGGTATCTCTAGGAAAAGATGTTTTTGCCTTCCGTTGCTTAGTTCCACTACCTTCAAGTCTTGCATAATTTTAAATGAGAGAAAAAAACCAAGTTTTTGGGACATTCTTGGACAAGGCTGATGGCTCTGCACTTATTTGCCCATACCAGCTGCCTACCTATCATTGCTGAATAAATAAAGACCAGAGAGACACATATAACCAAAAGGTGGCTGATTACCACTTTGAGTTTAAGATGCATATTTAGAAAAATCCAATACCACCGGATGTGCTGCTGTCTTCTGCATCATTTACAAACTTAATTATCTAGCCTTGGAAGCTCTGCCTTAAGGAAATGCAGAAATTCACCAGCAGTTACACTGGAACCATCCAAAGCATCCTCTGATGACTAAAAGATCTTAAATTGCTTTCTCTTGTACAGTCATCTCTTTTTTCCTTTCCGTTCAGTGTTGCAGCTCTGACCAAATCTTGCAGCTCTCTCTCACAACTTGTGACAAAACTGCATGTGTTACTTCTTAGACTTTACCTAAGACTACACAAGTAAATTTGTCAAATTTTCTGTCAATTCTGATTATTTTTCTTCATATGGCACCAAATCTCCCTTTCCCAGGGGAAAATCAGGAAAGTGAAAATCTATTTGGGACCATTTAATTACAGATTTGATCCTTCAGTAAGTTATTTCCAGTTATTCCTTAAATAAAATGGATAAAATCTGTTTATGTAGGTTTCTGTAAAAGTGACATGAAAAGCTTGACAAAAATCCAGATGAATTTGCAAGCTATTTCAGTGGTGTTAAAACTCCCAAAAACATTTAGCCCCATTAACTCTGCTTAATTTTATTCTTAGAGTAATTTGCATCGCTTGTCCAAGGTAAGCATATCTAGCTTATGCTAACCAGTATGGTTTTGATCTTATGAAACTGGCTGCTGTCCTCCAAAGCTGAATGCTATTTTGTATTCAGGAACACCACACACTCCTCCAGAAGCAACACAAAACTCCACATTCTCTCACAGAGATTTTTCTTTTACCATTGTTTCACTAGTAGCCCTTCACCTGAAATAAATTTCATCTGTCTGAAATCATTGGTGGAAAGCACAGCAATCTACCAGTGTACATTAGGACAATGCATAATAAAAGGGAGCTGGGAGTGGTATCTATCATTCTTTGAACCACTGAATATTAAAGCACCCATTAAGTTCACAGTCTTTGCATCATGGCTGCAGGTGGCTTTCACTGGTCTTGCTTCTTTTATCAGTTAACATGCTTCTCTTTCTCCTACTTCACTGAGTCATTCAGGAAGACACAGGAAGGAAAATTCTGATTTTATTCGAGGTATACAAAAAAGAGTCAGAAGACTTAGAAACTGTTCTCAGTTTAAATCAATTGTCTTGTATATTTTTGGACAAGTGATTTTTCTGATATATGGAAATCTCTACTTTTTTATATTTAACTTGAGACATCGTGAATCAAATTTTTTAGGACTTGCTTGAATTCTCTTACGACTGCCAATGTTTTGAGAATCGTGAAGGTCTGCAGTCCAAAAGAATCCTCCCCCACCCCCCACCCCGCCCCAATGAACAGACACATAACCTCTGATAGATTTTCTTTAGCCTTTTTGTTCTGGATTTGCACAGTTGTAAGATTTATGAATAAATGAATAAACTTCCATAAAACCTTTATGTGAGAGGTGTTCTATAAAAAATTTAGTAGCGTACAAATACATATCCCTTTTCTTCAGTGGTAGTGAAAGGTATGATCATAAAGCATTAACATACTCCTAAGCTGCAGATAAATGATAAAGCATCCTAATTCTGCATACAAATATGATAAGGCAGTACTCCAAGCAACTTTTCTGAAAAAATTTCTTAGCATTGAGTTATTTACTTTGTATAGAAAATATTCACACTTTAATAAGATGGTAATTATTTTCATGCAGAAGGTAGGTTGCTACATAACAATAACTTCATATAAACAATCTTACTTGCAAATGGATACATCATTATTTCTGCCAACTCTTCTGTAGAACAAGGTTAGTAATTACTTTTTACCTATAGTGATCCACACAAACATGAAAGTTAATGACTTTGTTTTCTGATATTTACTTTAAAAACTCTATGAAATTGCAATGCCATTGCAAAGATTACAGGACATTTTTGCTCTGCAATGGAATCTGAAATCGGCTTTACCCAAGGACCACTTACTGTTTCTGTTTAATACAGGACGGGAGGAATGAAAGAATCACAAAGATTTTTCTTGATACTTTTTTACAAATGGATTTGACTCACATTCTTGATGTAATTTGACACTTCTAACTTGCTTCATGTTGCAATTGTGTCAGCACTTTTATTATAACAAATGCTTACCAATGTATTGGAGACAGCTCTCCAAGTTTTAGGAAACCAGCTGCCAGCTGCAGCGTGTGTGGTTCTGACAGATAACCAGGTCCCTACATTTCCCTGAGCCAGATGCAGGCAACAATAAACAGGTGGAGTAGATGGCCACCAGGGAGAGGGAAATCAGGGACTTTTTTTGGTATCTGTCCTGGAACTCTGCCGTGAAATTCTTCAGGGGCACCTAGCAGAAAGGGTCTGTTTTGTCAGTTCCCAGAAGTTCTGTGTGCACGTGTGCATGCACGTACCTAAGATGGAACAGTAAACTGCAAGAAGGGGACTCGACTGACATTTCACTTGGGAAAACTAACATGTGGTGCTTGTGTTATGATAGCTGTTGGCTATGATAGCAAGCTTTGAGAACTCTAGAAAGTCACTTACAGGGCTGTCATTACTAGAATAATTGTAATTACTGGCACACACAACAAAGCCTTTAGAAAAGAAGTAGAAAAATTAAAGTGCTTTGCTGAAGGCAAACCTACTGAAAGATGATGACAGGTCTTGGGCAGCTGTGGAGAAAATTGCTACAGATGAATATGGCTACAAAGCCTTTATCTGTTTGGGATTTTTTTTGTTTTCTTTCTTTTTTTTTCAATATAACTGCTTTTATTTACAGAAATTCTGCATCAATAGATGGAAGGGCAGTTAACAAAAAGATAAGCTGTACTATTGCATTTTTACATTCTCTGTTTTACAGACAGGGAACCTGCAGCACAAGCAATCAAAAGTAAAATTCTCAAAGACACCTAACAGGAATGTCTACAGCATGAGCTGAGCATCAGCCAGAGACTCTGGTGCTAAATGAGCTGGCCTAGGAACTCTAACTAGTAGCACAGGGCTCAAAAACACCCTGCTAGGAGACAAAGCTAATTGACATGGAGCTATACTGCTTCAAGGATGCAGGGCAGTCTAGTCTCTCTGCATGATCCCGTGTTGTGGCTTGTTTCATGTTGCCTCTCACAGATAATTCAGGTGGCCCTAGTACTGCATTGTGCTAGGTGGACATATTTCAGGATATACATTTGGAGACTAAGGTCATCCATAACAGAAAAAAAACAACAAGTCAGGAACCTCTGTGCAAGAGGAAGTGATGCTTTTGGTTCTATAGGAAAATTTGTGACTGGTGATTTTTACAGTATCACTTTAAATGTTTGAAATGAGCTGAATTTTATGTCTAAGTCCTCAAAGAACGTTCAACTATTTAACACTTACCAAAAACTATTACATAGATGAGAAAAGAAACCACATAATATTATTCCCTCACAAAATAGAACGGGAAATGGGAAAACCCTCTTTAATATTCACAAATAATGATAGTTAGCAGTTCTCTGACCAAACCCTTACATGCAAACCTTTATGCTATTGTACAGCTCTCTCAGTACACACTCACAGATTCAGACACATGATTAAGCAACATTAGAAAAACATCAGTCCTAAACATGTAATCACAGTGTGCACATCTCTCTGTGATGCATCTTATTGGAGGTTTTACTGTAATGCACCTGGCTCTGTCTACGTACATCTAGATGTATGTACGTTTGCAGAAATACTATTTTCCTTAGGGCTTCAAAATGTCTAAAAAAAGGTGTTTGACAAGTCATGTGTGCAAAAAAGAATAGTAGGGAGCATATGTTCTCCTGTAAATAATTCATGGATTTTTTTCCTTCTGTTCTTCAGCTAATTTGGAGTTGTTTGGAGAATTTTCCCCCCTATTTAAAATGTACAAATGCCTTGGAAATAATCTCAGATGTTACAGTATCTGGAATCATGCCAAAGAACCACAAACTAAAGTTCATCTGCTTGCTGATTTAGTAATCTTGGGATATAGCTGATAGGAAATCAAGGATTACACATAATAGTCTTTTGGCATCTTGACTTGCTCAGGGATATCAGCTAGTGGGCTGAGATGTTAAATTCCATAGTGCACGGTCTGTGATGTAGTGAATAAAGTTAGAAATAGATAATTACTGCAGGAGATCATGTTGAGAGCTCACAGGCACTGATTTTTCGTGGCAAGAGCTCAAGAGATCCTCCACATTGCTTCTTGCACTTGCTGCTCAGCACATGAATTCATCAGTCCCTCTCGAGGACTAAAAGCCAAGGAAAGAGCAAAAAGTTTCAAAAAAGCTGCTAAGCCACTGTGTGGATTTTGGTTTGAAAATTTCACACGTGATGACTTTGACTACTGAAAAGCTGCAACTTACTAAAGACTCGATTTTGCCTAGAAAGCTATTTTAATATCACTGAGCAGTAGTTAACCAGAGAAGCAAAAGAAGAATGAGTATTCACATTGCCAATACTTTAAAAACGTATGGTGAATTGTTCCCAGAAACAAGAATGATGTATCTTAATTGAAAGACTTAATGGAAGCTACCAAATTAAAAAATCTCTGAAGCTTATCACATGCTATGGAACGTGAATATTCAGGAATGACATGCAGCAGTGCAGCTCTGGCACTTGAGATTGCTTTCAGGACAGTTTGGACAATGTTACATAAGAGACAGGATGCAAGTGACTATTCTGTTTGCTGTCAGTGTAGTAACAGTAGTGGAACTGCAAGTTCTTAGTGTGTTTTCCTGTTTTTCTGAGCTTAACATGGTTCTTTACAATATTAAATGATAATACCTGTAACTATAGCTACAGGCTTCCCTACCCAGTAGAAGTTAGCTTGTGTTTTAGTTACTAACTGCTTAATTTTTGGTTAATAATATAGAAACTTTCTGTTCAGAGTAGAAATTTGCAGAGATAAATTTTAATATGGCACTTCCAAAGGAGTTTAATAGCCTATTTAAGTGTACATATCATTTAGGAGTTCAGAAGAAGCAAGTGATAAATATTCTCATTTAATCTCCTGCCAGAATCACATCTGTCCCAGGAAAACCAATCATCCATCTAGTAAATGGAATTCACAGAGTCTCAAACATATACATCCTGGCTTTTATCAGAGTAAGTGTGGCCAGCAGGACAAGGGAAGTGGTTGTTCCCCAGTACTTGGCCCTGGTGAGGCCGCACGTTGAGTACTGTGTTCCTTGAATACTGGGCCCCTCACTATGAGAAAGACATTGAGGTACTGGAACATGTACAAAGAACAGCAGTGAAGCTGATGAAGAATCTAAAGCTCAAGTCTTATGAGGAGCAGCTGAGAGAACGTGGATTGTTTAACCTCAAGAAAATGATGCTGAGAGGAGACCTTATCACTCTGTACAACTACCTGAAAGGAGGTTGTAGCCAGATGGGCGCCTTTTTTCCCAAGTAGCAAGTGATAGTACATTGGGAAACAGCCTCACGTTGTGCCAAGGGAGGCTTAGATTGGATATTAGGAAAAATGTCTTCACCAAAAGGATTGTCAGCACTGGAACAGGCTGCCCAGGGAAATGGTGGAGTCACCATCCCTGGAGATATTTAAAAGATGCATAGATGTGGCCTTTAGGGACATGGTTTAGTGGTGGACTTGGCAGTACTAGGTTTATGGTTGGACTTGATGATCTTAAGGATATTTTTCAAACTAAATGACTCTATGATTCTATGATTTGTTGGTGGGGGTTTTTAAAGAAAAACATAAAAGCCATGCAAATTTAAGAATAAAACTGTGAAGCACTAGAATCAGAAGAGAAATATATTGTACATAACAGTGAAAGAAATGAAAAAGCATTGTATATTTTAATTGGGAAAAACAGGAGTGAAGTTGGCTGCTGCTACCAGCAGTAAACAAACTGGTAGACTCCCTAACGCTCAAAGGGGAATGTAAGGAAGATTCTCCCATCTCAAAAAAGAAAATTGCAGGCCATGCAATTGAATTAAGAAATTAATGAGAAAGTAAATACGTTTTCAGGAATTCAACAGAGTTCCAATAGGAAGAAATGCTTAATTGAACAAAAGATGCCTTGGCGTCTCAGCTCCTTAAGTGGTTTACTGTGTTCAGCTTACTGTGAGTTAGCACTATGTGTGCTGGCCCCAGGGTCTGTGAAGGCACTGCAAACTGAGAAGCAGAGCTGCATTTGGCAGGTCTTCAACAGAGGGGAAAAAAATAGTAAGAGATATAAACCCCAAAGTATAAATATTAATAGCACAACATTGGCTCTGAGTTTTTCTGCATACCCTGCAAGAATTTCACTACTAAGCTTGGATTTGAAATGTAGCTGCTGATCAAGTCTTCATGGGACAGGAGCAGGAAAAATTTTGTATCCAGTGAGAAAACAAGCGAGATCTATCCTGTTTGAATAGCATGGTCAGCATAGTTTGAATGTCACCACAGTGCTGTCATTTTACTACAGCAGAAACAACACGAGAAATATGGATCATTATGAGTCACAATGTTACAGCTAAACCCTGATCATTCCAAAACACATAATCTAACCCTGCATAATCTGTATACTTTAGTTTTACCCATTTGATTAATGGGGAAAATAACACTTATTTGCTTAATACATAGGACCACAGAGACTAAAGGGTAGAGTTGAGACACTTTTTCAACATATTTTGCCTTTTAAAATAGTGTTCAAGGGGAGACTATTTCAACTAATTAATCTTTCACTCCCTGAACTCTGGTGGAAATGGACCTGCCTTGTCTCATTACCTCTGCTTCAGTCCTCAGAGCCACCTCAAGGTGGTTATGACTGCTCTGAAATACATCATGAGAAATAGTTCTATGTCCTCATGGGGCTCCGAATGATGGTGATAAAAGCCATGTTAAAACAGGCAGTCATACATTGAGATGCCTAAGGTAGCTGTCTCTGCTCTAACAAAAGGAGAGTGAAAAGGCAATAAACTAACAATTACCAAAGACTTTTCTCTCTCTGATGTTCAGCAGCTTTAGGGCACATTAATTGTTTCCTTTAGATTTCCCCAGATGCTGGCTTACCATTCCAATTAACCTGCCTCAACTTTTAATGATAGTGTCATATGACAGAATGTAAACTCCAGGTTATGCAGTTTTCAGCTTGCTCAAAACCTGAGGGTGGGTATAAAAAGACCAGCTTTTTTGTCCCTTGATGGCTCCATTTCTCTCCCTAGCAATATGATTTAAATTACAATCCATTATTCCATGAGCATCACTGTTCCAGGGCTGAAAATACCCTTCCTGGAGCACCAATGAAAAAGCCTTGCTGAACCCATCCACCAGATGGTGGCACTCAGAGTCATTCCTCTTTCAAATGTTAGAATCTGCACTGTTCCTCTCCAGCTCCTCTTGGACTGAATTTCATTGATTTTGTTCAGTTACTGCCTCTAATCTTTGTATGTCTGCATGTTTTAATGATACGCCAAAAAGTTCCCAGCGGGATATGGAACTATGCCTCCTTATGGAGCTTCCAGTAAACTTTTGATCTGTGAAGAAACTCTAAGATAAACGTAGAAAAAGAGAGTAAGGATAAAATTTAGGCTCTCTACAAGATAAATCACAATAAAGCTGTTTATCTCTGATATCCACTAGACATCTTATCAACTCGATTAGTAGATGGCTTATATCCTTGCTAATCTTTTACTTTGAAATGATAGGATTTCTCAGAGCTAAATATTAAAAAAAAAAAAAGGCTTTTTCTTTCCTTGACATTGCTCATCAAGGACTTCCTTTACAGATAGATGCTCCAGCACTTCAGAACTATTCACTTGTGCTCTGTGGAAGAGGGAAGAACAAAGAGGATAGTTGTTTGTACTCATTGTTTTAACATTAAATTTTACTGTGCATATTATGATTCTTTCAAGATGCCAATATCCTGGATCAGGGTCTGTGCAACAGGGAGGTCACAAGCTGTTGTACTGGCAACTGTGTTCAGATTCTCTTTAGTGAGTACATAGAAAAGAACACAATTTCTTCAAGATATGCCTAAATCCTATCAGCGTGGTCAGTTGGCCACACTCATGTTAAATTAGTGACTGAGCCTGAGAAATCAGTGACAGAAACTGTTTTGTCAAGGCAGTCCTTTTAATGGAAGAAAGATGCTATGCGCATGGCCTGGATTTTGTTAAAGTGGAACGGTATTTGTTAAGAACAACCTGATATAAGACCAGAAAATAAAAAATTACTCTGCTAAACTTTCATTGGTTTCTTGTAAAGCCAGTAGAGGCTGCATAGTCGCTCATTGATGAAAATAAAATGTAGGTTACAATGCAAAGAAATGTTTACATGTCCACAAGAGCTGCACATGTTGTCACCTTAATCCATTCAGAGGAGCCAACTTTACATATATGGAACTAAGATAAGAACTTGCCAGTGATTCACACTCAGCTGATGCATATTCATTCCTGCGACCACGACAGTCCTCAGGCGTCTCTAACAGTTATACTCTCTGGCACAGAGCAGCACTGGAATTAGAGCTGTGAAACGGTGCTAAAAGCATCTATTTGCACACGTCTTGACCTACCACTCTTCCAAGTTCTGCCTAATTCTGTAGTGTAATGGGGTTAACTTCCAGCGTAAGAAAAGTTCTCGTGTTTTAACTTCCCAAAGCAGTATACTGAAGATGACTGCAACTGAGAGGCATTTAGAAAGCTGATCTTCTATCAGTTTGTGGACCATGCTGTGTTTAAACCATCCACACTTGCAAGCCTTTTTTTTGTCGTGTTTGCACAGATATGACAGAATTTACAAAATCCATTTATACACCATTTGTCCTGCAATGGGGTCTTTACACCTTGT
Source organism: Psophia crepitans (assembly GCA_013399095.1). Classification (NCBI taxonomy): domain Eukaryota; kingdom Metazoa; phylum Chordata; class Aves; order Gruiformes; family Psophiidae; genus Psophia; species Psophia crepitans. The sequence continues at coordinate 138,739 of VWZZ01003346.1, forward strand.
TTTGACTGACAGTTCAAAAAAATGTACATCATTCTGGAACAAAAGAGAAGGAAAATCTTTTCATGAAATGAATGCATAACATGACCTAGTTTCTCAGTGTATAAAAATGAGGAGATTAACATGCTCCTACCTTCCTGAGGTGTTCTCAGGCTTTATAAATCAAGAATGTGCTATGGAAATGTCAAATATTACGTGGGATGCTGCAATCTAGATAAAGCCACCCTGTAAGTTATATATACCTGCAGGCTAAGTCTTATGTTTCTTTATCTGAAAGTTTCTGAGATTTCAATATCTGAAGCCAAAATCTGTCCACGTATGACTTCTACAAAGCCATTGAGCCCTTCAGAAGTTAATGAGCTGTTCCTGAAGATTTTATTTAGCAAATGCAAGGCTTTGTTACTTTAAAAAGTAGCTTTTTTAAAAAAAAAAAAAAAAAGAAAAACAAAACAAAACACCTCGGAAACTGACATATGTGAGGTAAAAACACAGTAAACCCAATAAAAATCAGTTTTCCCAGAAAGTAAAATCACCAAGGTCAATCCCTAGATAGGACGAAAAAGAATATATCTATATTAGCAGAAAAGACAAGCTCTAAGCCTCTTATTTGACAAAATTTTACACCGGAGAGTAGTGTCATTGAAAGAACCTTGATCATGACCTTGAAGAATCAATGTTTGTATTATTTAGAGATGGTGACTAACTGTTCAGCCATGTACATCCAGGGCTAGTGTCCAGAAGTCATGAGTGCGTACAACATATCGATTAAAAATTAGAGCTCATTTTAGGCTACAGAAAATCCAGAAAGGCCAAATGCAATGATTAGTTTATAAAACAATCCTTTTTATGGCTGGAGATAAACTCCATTGTAACAGAAAGCAACTTAAGGAAAAAAGTACTCTGAACTAATTACTGCTGTTATTATTAGATTTTCTGAGGAAATATTGACAGGTTTGAGTAGTCTTTACATACCTGTCAAATGAGGTCCTTTACTTACATGTGCTTTTGCCTTGAAGAATTTCAGGGCTCGCTTGTTATTGAAATATACTGATAGAATCTGTGCAGTTGCTAGTTTCCTTTCCAGGTAATTGACTGACTACATTGAGTCTCCTGAATTCCTCATAGACCAAAGCCCTTGGGGAAACCATTTAACTATTGTGCATAGTTTAGTTTCCTAATCTGTTGACTAGTACAGTAGCATTAATTTGCCACTGCAGTCTTCTGCTGACTTGGTTCACACCTGCCTTGTAACCCCTGAATAAAAGGACTCCTGTTGTTTTTGTTTGTTTTTTTTATGAAGAGAAGACATCACCAATTTTCTAAAGAGCAGAGCTAAATTCTTCCAGGATCGACTTTTTTATTTTCTGTACGAGGACCCATTTAGAGAACTATTTTTAACTCTTCCAGGATTGATCTTTAGTAATCTCCTTAGTACACCTTAATTCAGAGAACTTTCTGAGTCTGTCCAAAGGGCTAAATAAAAACCAAATGCTCAGTTGCCTCTTAGCATCATAAAAGTACAAACAAATCCTGCCTTTAGTCCTCAGCCTGTTTAGGCTATTTTCCTTTCCCTCCCCCTTAAACCTTCCAGGCCTCACAAAATCAGCTAGGAATACTGCTAGAAGAAAAGGAGAAAGATGTAAAGCTTTGTTATATCCCTCTTCACCCAACGACTCTGAAATTTTTTAAAGCAGAAAAAACCAAAATCTACCCAATTCTTGATGCCATTTCTGCTAGCAGCATTAATGCTTCTTTCACCCAATACTCTACTGTTAGTTATCAGTCTTCAGCATGGCACTTCAAAGGGTGTGTCTAATAGTTTCACTTTTGCCTTGATTTTGGCTGAGATAGGGCCAATTTTCTTCCTAGCAGCTGGTATAGTGCTGTGTTTTGGATTTAGTATCAGAATAATGTTGATAACACAGTGATGTGTTTAGTTGTTCCCAGGTAGTTGCAGTGTCAACACTAAGTCAAGGCCTTCTCAGCTTCTCATGCCCGGCCAGGTGCACAAGAAGCTGGGGGAGCACAGCCAGGGCAGCTGGCCCAGACTGGCCACAGGGATATTCCCTGCCACAGAACATCGTGCCCTCTATGTAACTGGGGAAGCTAGCCGGGAGGTGGGATCACTGCTTGGAAACTGACTGGTCATCGAATTATCTTATTTTCATTTCACATGTGGTGAGCAATTACGTTTGTGCATCATTAGTATTGTTATTATTCTCTTCCTCTGTTATCCTATTAAACTGTCTTTATCTCAACTCACCAGTTTGGTTTTTTTCCATTCTGCTCCCCATGCCCCTGAGCAGGGAGGAGCGAACGAGCAGCTGCATGGTGCTCAGTTACTGGCTGGGGTTAAAACACGACAACTTTATAGCATGCTTTCAAAGACTAAAAGGGTGACAGCACAGGCATTTTATGAAGACTTATTAGGCAACCTGCAACTGATAACAGAGGTAGAACAATTAGCTACATTCATCAAGATCACCTGAACAAGGAACAGCATGTCAGACACATTTGTATCTACATCAAAAAAGAATATAAATCTCAATATGTAGCTTTCGAAGACTTGTTAGACTTTCATGCCTCGACAGTGTTATATTCTCCTTTCATTCTACATTGTGATGAGTTGCTGGTATGGAGTTATTTCTTTCAGTTCTGGAATCTAGCCAGTTTTTTTTGCAGTCAGGTGTCTCCTGGTCGAGTCATAACAGAAAAGAGATTCACCGCAATATAGTAGTGTTCTAGCAAGGACGGTAAAATGGAAGTACGCTGAAAAGGAACAGTTGCAATCAGGACCTAACAGAGCTGGGATCAGTTAAGAAAGTCTGTTAGTCATGAATCTTGGGAGTCTCCAGATTTTCGTCTGTTTCTGAAACACAATGGTTGAAAATAGGAAATCAGCGTCAGCATTTCCAAGCTACAGATCACCCTTAATCATTTTTTCATCACACCCAATTAAGGGTAGACTAATAAATGGAAAACACTTGATGGTAGTGGCAATTTTTTTAAGGGTACCTGTACATGAGTGAGACACTGGGTAAGGAGGTATTAGGCAATCTGTGTTGAAGTCCTTGTTCACCACAGACTTCTGTAGGACTGAGCAAATCACTTTGAACTTCAGTTGCCTGTCTGCAAAGTGAGGGCGTTGAAGGCTCGTGAGAAATGAGAAATTCCAGTATTCTCGTTGCAGTCACATCACTAAAAAACTCCTATGGTGACCCAGAATAGGTTTTAGAATGATAGGCTTAAGTTATTGTTCCCAAATATGTCAGATTCATCACAGTTCTTTAGTGTCCTGGAACAAATACTAAATTTACTTTTGAAGTAAACTCACTTATTAATAGGTCTGTAGTACTTACTGACAGACTAATAATACATCTACCTTGCCAACTCTGACTAATATTTTCCATGAAAAGCCTATTAAACTCATGACATCTTCCATCATATTTGCCTCTGCAATGGCAGTACACTAAGTATTAAAATTAGAAAGATGAAACTGGCTATTCCAAAGTAGCTCATCACCTTAGTAACCTCACTGGGAAAACCATTTTAATAAGGAGGATTATTTTTACAACCCAGTAGCTGGAAAGCAGCACAAAAGCATTGTTTCTAATGGTGTTTATTTTATAAGGTAGCTGAACAAACTTAAATTAGGATGCTTAACTGCCCCAGCAATTTTAGTATGATTTGTACTAAAACATGTAAACAACTTAAAATTCCATCTCAGTAGCTTTTTTAACAATAATGGATATCAAAAACTATCAATTCAAGTAGCAATTACTTTTCACTGACTTGCACAGGTCACATAACAAACGAGTGTCAGAAATGAGAAAACAGTTCAAAGATCACTGATCTCACCACAGTCTAGTGATATTCCGTATAACAGAGTAAACATTACATGCTACACAAGTAAATGAAGGGCACAAATATATTCCTCATCAAAAGGGAGAAATAGCTGCACAAGAAATATCAATCTGAAATAAACAAAGCACCATGGAGACATTAATGTGTGCCATTTACTTTAATTAGTAGGTGGCTATTTGCTGTTCTAACAGAAAAGACACTTCAACAAAACAGAATGAACCTGCATGACTCCCTTGGCAAATGCAGAGCAGAACAGCTTTCTTATTAAAAAGGATATAGAGTTCAGCACAAAGAAGGCAAAGACAAAAAGCATAAGAAATGCACCCTCAACAAAATGTTCAAGTAAACTATCTGGTGGCTACTGTTCAAATATAATAATTTGAGAATACACTTTCCCTGCATCAACAGCTCCAGAAGAATTACATCTGGGAATTGCTTGCTAATGTTGCAGCAGGTGACATCCCTTTCATTAAATATTTTTAAGGTAGGTTTTCATTTTTTAAATATGAAAGGATTCTGTTAAAAGAAAAAGTGTTTTACTTGCTAAGAAATTCAGGTAATGGTACTGGTGATGTAATTTAATACTCTAAGAATACTTAGTTTAGTATCTTTATTCTCAGTATCTTTCCTTATGATTTAGTCATACTGGAAACATAGAGTCATAGAATCATGGAATGGTTTGGGTTGGAACGGACCTCAAAGACCACCTAGTTCCAATCCCCCTGCCATGTGCAAGGACAACCTCCACTAGATCAGATTGCCCAAAGCCCCATCCAACTTGGCCTTGAACACTGCCAGGGATGGGCCACCCACAGCTTTCTCTGGGCAGCCTGTGCCAGGGCCTCACCACCCTCTCAGTAAATTTCTTCCTAACATGTAATCTAAACCTCCCCTCTTGAAACCCACTACCCCTTGTCCTATCACTACACTCCCTGATAAACAGCCCCTTTCCAGCTTTCCTGTAGGTCCCCTTTAAGTACCGCCAGGCCGCAGTCAGGTCTCCCCAAAGTCTTCTGTTCTCCAGGCTGAA
>VWZZ01003347.1:0-32505 GCA_013399095.1 Psophia crepitans
GTATTAGTGTGTGTTGTTATATCGGCATTAACATGGGTGTTGCGAGAGGTAATGGATCAAACTGAACATCTGAGACGGCATGGTGACTGTGGTGGCTATCAACAGATTCCCACGCTACGGTTTTAATGGCATAGGGGTGGGGGAGATGTAGGGAATCCCGTTCGGAAGATCTCGCGTTGTACGGTGAGCTTAGGCACACCCCTATGACCTGCACAGAGCCCCACAGTGGCCACACCCCATAAAGGGAGTATATAAACCTGTGACGCAGTTTAATAAATGCCATTTTGCTCATCCATCATATTGATGTCGTGATCACTTGGCCCCGAGGGTGAGGTGTTTCCTCGGACTCCAGGACCAGTAGTTGAAGTCCCCCGCTGCAGCTCCAAGAACACGGAAAGCAACAAGTCAGAAAGAGGAATCTAGGTGAAATTTTAAGATTATGGTTAGAGTATATGTGGTTGGCTGGGCAACAAAATTTCTGTTCTTGCTTGAAAGTCTATAGGTGTGGAGGGATTTGTGTTGGTTGGGGGCTAGAGTGTTTTATTAAAAAATTCATAGATAGTACAAAGACATGGGATCAGAACCTGCATCTAATTACCTGTTCTCAGGTAAATGGATACTGCAGGTTTATTAAGCTAATGAGTTACAAGCTTTTTTGTTTTATCCTTAGCACATCACCTTCAGCAGAAATCACCAAAAATAATCCAACTTTGAGAGCATATTCTGATTATTAAGACATTCTGTTAGAAGGTAAAAGGGAAGTGTGAATTAGCATCACCTGCCAAATCATTACATAAAAGGTACAGGGGGTGAAATCTTCTCTTTTAGAAGTTATTTTCTGAAAGAAGACAGTGACTTCAGTTTTCTGGGGTGAAGAAAAAGGTACAGACACATAACTTTCATCAGAAGGCTTAAGGCTGAGACTCTCTGTTAAAATAGCGAAACAGGATTTACGATGCACCTCTGTCATAAGCCATGTTTGTTTGTTTGTTTGTTTGTTTGTTTCTTCCCCCATCAGCCAGTTCAGACAGTGCTCTTTTCTTTGTTTGTGGTTTGGGTTTTTTTCCACATTGCTTTAGATTACTCCTTGCTACTCAGTGTGCAAAGCAAGTAGAATGTATTCTGCAATTCTTGACTTTCCTTGTGCACTATATGGAAAGTCTGTTCTGAGACTCAGAAGTTCAAAGCTCTTCCTGGATTTTTGCATAGCTGCTTGTGTTCTGGACCTTGAAAGATGTAACACAGAAAACTTTGAATGAATTCCCATAACATCTTGTAAGTTGCCTAATACCAAGAAGAATTTTAAAAGGAAGTTAGAATTAAACTAAGCGGGACCATAATGATTAATAAACTTATACTTTTGCGCTTTTTTTCTTATTGGTTTCCCCTTTCCTTAATGTTTTTTTATTTGAATAAAGAGCAAAACAACTATTTTATCTTAAATTTTCAGATCAGTCATAAATATCTTCTACTTGTTTCTTTTCGTGAAATATACCAATTTGTGCTCCTGAGACAGTACTCCTTTATACTGACAACTGTTCATAATCCATTTTTTCCATGAGGTGGATTTTTAAATAGACAGCAGTACAAAGGTTTCATGATTTTAGAGCAAAATACGATTTTATTAACAAAAATTCTGTTGCTCCAACACAGTACTGTATAAATGTCAGTTCAGCTTCATCTTCTCTGAGGTAAGGTGTCATCTTGAAAATTCTACTTTTTACCTACAATTCCATTACATATATATATATATATATGTCTTGCATCATTTTTCTACGTATCAGATAAGGGAGTTATTTTTGCCCCTCAATATTTGTTGTAGGTTGACCAAACATGACACTTCTTCACTCTCTTTGAAAACCTTCAAGATTCTGAACTCTCAGCTAATATCAAATGACGTGATTTCTTATTCTCTCATAAATACTGTGCAGTCCAAAGTATAAAAGTCAATTTAATGGTTTATCTCTTATACTATTCTCTTTTTACTCTTATCTTATTCCATCTTGAAATTTTCAACTTCATCCTTCACTGAACTCTTATTTTTCAGTGTTCAAAATCTTTTTAGAAATGTGGTTAGCATCTCTTAATACACATATCTATTTCAATTTTCTCTTTCCTTTCTAATATCCCCTTTATCTGTTTTACTGGTTTTCATCATTCTTCTCAGATTTCTATTTCATCTCTCTCTGCATTTTTAATATCCTTTTTGTCTTTTTTAGCATTCTTCTCAAGGTCTGCAGTCCACAATTTTCCTTTTCATTTGATAGCTCTTAAAGGAAGATTTATCTAGCAATTTTAGAGAATGCTTATTTCTGTTAACTTTATAATTTTGTATTAAGTTATTCAACATAATCATCTACTGTAAACCTTTTAAACCACTAAACATTTCTTGCTAATTGATTTCTTCCTAAATATTGTTACATTTATTTGTAAATCATCCCTTCAGATGTGACCTACTTGAAATTAAACATTCATTCTGGTACTTACTCATGCCTAACTGAAAAAGATTTGCACAAACACAAATCCAGTGATCCACAGTGATCCACAAACCCAAATTTAGCTTTTCAATTATTTTTATTTTATATACTGCATTCACTATGAAAATAACAACCTGTACTTGGGTCATTTTTTCTGGTTTCTATGGCATATTGCTTCAGCCTCCCCTCTCCCTTCTAAAACTCCCGATTTTAATATATCCATCTTTCATGTTTTCATTTTATACTATGTCTATCCCAATAAATGTCTGTGCTCCTAAAATCAGTTATAACCTAAACTGTATTATCTCTATAAACCATCAGTACTTATCTGAAGATATCATAGTCATCTTTATATTTTATAGCATTCAATTCATAACCCACCTCCATTTGTCATTCATAAGTATATCTGTTCTTTCTGTGACACATTTCATATAATTCTCCCCCATCATTCAGTCCATGTAACAGTTCTGCCTTTAGTTCCTTAATGGACTAAAGTGTAACTCTTGAAATTTCTCTATATTATGAGTACCTTTTCTTGGATTTCCATAACTAAAATGAGGCTTCTCTCACAGTATAGCTGTGTCACCTCCAATCTTCCAACAAATCCTTGTGCCAGTTCATACCCTGAATGGTTATGTGGTTATGTTCTTAAGTACTTTTATCTATAAAACTAATGGAGTTTCCAGTTCTCCTCACTAAAGTACCCTTGAGGACTTGGATCTGACCTGTATGTTTCCAGTCCTGAAAAGACTTGCACATGCATAATCGTACAGATATGCATACTCTCACTGAAACTCATATATAAATTATGCATAAAGCTTTGCAGGATCAACAATGTAATTCTTATATCTGCCAAAGGACCTTCATATATACTCTTATGCTATGTAAAATATTGTTTATCTTTTTCTATTAAGCTAATCTAAACACAAGCAAGCTTTCTAACAGAATTATTTTAACACATTCATAACTGTAAACCCCAGAGAGGCAATCTAGAGACACTGAAGTGTGAAGGCCAGTTTGATTTGCATGATGATCCCTCATAGTTCCTTCTACTGAGTTGCATTGCTTGTTTGGAATACATTCGTTATCTGATTACATAAATTAAATCAGACTATTCATGAACTGGCATAAGCATCATGGAGAATATGTGTCCTACAGTACGTGAGTCAGTCTGCATTCTTGAAGGATAGATTTTGAGTTTTAGCATAACGATCTCTATTAGCATCTTCGTTCCTCATACTTGTTTATAAAGAGGCAGGGAAGTCGGAAAAAAATTGGAAGGAATACTTACAGCTAAAAGATAGCAGACATTTTAGAATCAGCACTGGCCAGATAATAAATCATAAGCATTATTAGATATTTTGCAGTTACATTGAAAAAAGGTAAATACAAAATGCACTGCAAAGTAACAACTTCATGCAAAAATTTTGAGTACTGAAAATTCCATACAAAAGAGTAATGTTACTATCACAACAGAGCATTCCACTTCTGTCGCCCAGCTATTATTATAGTAGCATCATTTGTATTTTAATGTGTCTACTTAATATTTGAAATCTGTAATTTTTACTGAGTCTTTTAGATTTGCCTCATAGCTTCGGATGCAAATGATTGACTCTAACGTAACATGCCTAAGCTGACCATTATCTCAAGAAAGTCTGTTCATAGAATCATTGAATCACAGAATATTCAGAGTTGGAAGGGGCCCGTAAGGATCATCAAGTCCAGTTCCTGGCTCCACACAGGACCAGCTGAATCAGAGCAGATGACTGAGAGCATTGTCCAGACACTTCTTGAACTCAGTCAAGCTCGGTGCAGTGACCACTTCTCTGGGGAGCCTTTTCCAGTGCCCAACCACCCTCGCAGTGAAGAACCCTTTCCTGATCTCCAACCTAACCCTCTCCTGTTGCAGCTTCATCCCATTCCCTCGGGTTCTATCTCTGGTCATCAGAGGGAGGACATCAGCACCTACCACTTCACTCCCCCTTGTGAGGAAGCTCTAGAGTGCGATGAGGTCTCCCCTCAGTTTTCTCTTCTCCAGGCTGAACAAACCAAAGGACTTCAACCTCTCCTCATATGTCTTCCCCTCTAGACCCTCCACCATCTTTGCTGTCCCACCTTTGTCCAACTATATCCTAGTTCTGCTGTGTTTCCATTCCATACATTCCAGACTCAAAGGCTTCTCAAGTTGTGGTTCTTGTCCTTATTCTAAGATTTTTGATGTATTTTACTAAATAACTTTAACATAAAATGTGTCAAAGGCCTGAAAGCAGACCCTGTAATTCTGGGCCCCCTCTTGTAAGGGCCTTAGTCACTAAGAACACATCTCTGAACTTATTTTAGACAGTAAGATGATGTCTGTCATGTGCTAAAAGTAACTATCTCACTCCGTTACTGTAAACATTATCCAGATGGTCAGCTCAGACATAGATATCTAGACCTGATCATAGGATCTTACAATAATTCAGAAGGTCTTTAAGTCTCCTGTTCAACTCCTCCTCAAAACTGGATCAGCTCTGGGTCAGGTTGATTTGCTTGGAGCTTTTACCAGTTGGGTCTCTAAAGTGTCCAAGGACTGGCACTGTACAACTTCCCTTGTCACCCTGTTCCAATGTTAGCTTCATTACAATAAGAAAAGAATGATGTTCTCTCAGTACCTGAATAAGTCTGGATGCAGGAAAATCCTGTCCTCTTGGGAAGTTGTGTCCAATTTTAAGGTATTTTACTGCCTTCATAAATGTGTACAGAGAGCAAGTAACTAACAACATGGCTTTGAATTCCACTTAGGGGGCAATTCCATAATTTGCCATGAAAACATACTTTCTTTGCCACTGAGGTTATGTCTGTGCTTTGTTATTAAACAGTAGTTACGAAACCCAGAACAAGTAAAATTTTAAACCTCTTTAAGGTGGTTTTTTTCAGGGGGTTGTTGATGTGGAGCTTTGGGTGGGGTTTTTTTCCTCCGGTGGGACAAGCATATTTGTTCAGGTACAGTGCTATTCTGACTATGTATGAATAATTTCTGTTCAGAGACTGTTTATGCCCAGCAAGCTCACCTCCATGAGAAAACAGCTATATATACAACCTGCTTTACGTACCAGCTTTTACTCTTTTGAAAACTATCCAAACACATACAGTAAAACTACCAAATGGCAAAGAGTGGCAGGAATACTTTCACCTTGTGGTAAATGTATAATTTTTTTTCACTGAAAGACTACATAAAAAGTAAGCATTTGCAAAGACTGATATGTGGGGTTTTTTTCTCTTCTTACCTACTGTACCTCTGAGACTGCAGTAATCAGACTGTCTGGTCTGTTTAAGTATTTATTTTTAAGTCAGCAGTTATGGATTTGCCAGTTGTCACATAGAACACAAATAACAATATTGATACTTTTTTCCATGTTTGAAGTCTATTATGGATGTGGCTTCAGGTTTTTATGTTTACAAGCAACCCTTTATTTATGTTCACATTGTGCATTTTAATTTATGAAACAGTCAGAGGAAAAAAAATATATATATATTCCAAAATCTATAATTGTAGTCTGGATCATTTTAAAAATCTGAGTCCATGGTGGTGACAGTTTGTTTTATCCTGAAGGTACGTAGCATAAAAAAACTTAACCTACAGGAAAGTAAAAGCAGAGGAAAGTAAGAAGTCCTAAGGAATACATTAAATACAGTAATGTAGCAGTGGGTGTTTACAATAGCTTAAAATCTGCTCTTAGCCAGATACCAGTGAGTCAATGAGTCAATTAATTGACAACAGCATTCTGGTTTCTCTAATAATGCTATAAATACTAGGAGACTGTGTTAAAAAGAGACATTTCAATTTCTATTCGTACCTAATCTCCTTTCCAAGAAACAAACCCACCATGTCTATTAATCAAAAATATGTTGTTTCTAAGAAGACAACAAATTTTGAAAGAGGGTATCCTATATGCCAAATAAAAAAATTCCAAAACCTAAAACCCGAAAGCAATGCAGAATGACATATCCAGTTATTGCTAGCTGGAAATATGCTTTTAAATCTTAACCAATGGTTTAACTAATTAGCCTCATTAAGACTATCCTAATGCCTTTTGGCTTCGAAGGACAAGAACAAAGTTTGTACTTAGAACCAAATGTGGTTTAATTATAAAGAATATTACATCAAGCGCTCTCTAGAAATGAAGCCCCAAGTTGATTAGAGTTAGCAAGCCCCAAGAGCACTTTATGAAAAATCTGCTTGCAAATCCTAACCCTTGGGTTGTTGTTTGGTGTTTTTTTTGCAAATAGTTATTAAGGAATTCAGCATGGTCTAAAATCCTAAGGGGTTCTCCTTGTTCCTTCAAAAGCCTTTAAAAACAAATACACTTGATAACTCAGGATGTCAGCCATTCCAAAATTAAGCATTAAACATTTCAGAAAGAAAGACTAATCATGTGTTTATTAACCTTTGCTTTGAAACCGTCAAGGCCAGGTACAAAGGTACCTTTGTTGACTTAAAAGACTAGGTTTATTAACCTATTTTATAGACAAAGATTAATTGTTATTTTGTGCCGAATGCTCTTGGAAGGCAGCATAAGTTGTCTTTAATTGGAAATATATCAATGTTTTGTGAATGGTGTGTCCCATCTATAGTAAGTCTATGCCAGGGCAAAGAAAAAGAGTCAGTAGTTCTTACCTGTATACACATTTATTTAACTAAATTGTTTAAATAGTGCAAAACAATAAAAAACCTTAATAGAGTGCAGACTACTTGGTAAATATGATTTTCCAAAATGAATTAAATTCATCTCTGTGTTCTAAACTTAAAAAAAAATAATCATTACATGACTTAGATTAATTAAAACCATGGATTTTGCACAATCTTAGAATGTTCAGTAAAGGTATTTGAATAGGCAATGTGATTGCAACTGAAACAGTGTAAATAAAAAGGAAGGTGATTACAGATGGAGAAAAAATAAGCGGATACTGAAAGGCAATTGAGAGTGATGTTCTCAGTTGTAACAAGAAAAGAAAAACATTTTCTCCATTAAACTGTATTTTCTCAGTATAATGCAGTTGTTAAAACAAAGGCAAAATAAACGAATCGCTTCCCCTCAGGGAAAAAAACCAACCAAATAACAAAAAACTCAAATGAATAGCTTGGTGCAAAAGATACAAAATATAAAATAGTGATGGACATTACTATTGCAGTACTGAAATCAGTTTATATACTAAGCAGGAATGTTTATGTTCATTTATAGATGTACTATCACAAAAGAGATGATAGGCACCAGAAAAAGTTAAGATTGAAACAAATTTGTTGAAGAAAAGAGTTTTACATGATAATGACACTTAAACGCTGTGAAGATGTGCCCCTTTTCTATTTACCATTTCTCCGAATAGTAACAAATGAGCATGCAACAAAAATGCAAAGCAAAATATTTAATAGTGATCAAAAGACTGTATTGCATAGAAATCATAAGTAGCCTACTGTTACAGTGAGTTATCACTCAGATAAAAAATTCATCAGGATTCAGGGGGAGTAAACAATAAAATACATGCCCCTTGAAGGGTATAATAAAGCCAAATCGGCTTCAGCAGATCTAGAGTTTTACCTAGTGTTGATAACTAGAACAGGTTACCAACAATCTTCCAAACAAATTTTAAATGTGTTGTAATACTTATTTCTATTCAAGTTTAAATTAACTTCTAACCAACAGTGTTAAACTGTGAGTAAAAGGGAACACACCATACATGTGGACACAACAATTTATTTTTTATGTAATTAACATCTTAAAAATCTAATTAAAACACAACAAATAGTCACCATTTGTCCATTTAAAGAAACATTAGCACTCTGAGTATAAATTAATATAGAAAATCCTCATTAATACCCTTTACATTGTTATACAGAAAACTTACTAATACGTACGCCTTTTTTTTTGATGCCGTTCTCACCCTTGCAAAGTCCCTCTAATGTCAATGGAGACACTCTCCAGCAGAGAAGTAAGGGATAACACAAAAAGCCCCCAGTATCCCAAGGCCTTCACTGGGAGGAGTACGATGTTTACGGAGAGGGTCCCCTCCTTCTCACTGATGGGGTCAGCTTGGGCTTACCTTTATGTTTCCTTACCTTGGGCTGCTACCTTCATGCTACCTCCATGCTACCTCCCAGATGAATGTGATCATGTCCCACATCCTCCTCGAGCTCAGCCCCACCAGGGGCTCTTGTTTGTTGGGCAGCGACCCCCTGGTTTTGCCAGACCCTTCCCATGGAGGCACTGACAGAGCTCAAGCTCAGGCAGGGGAGGCAACAGGCACTTGGCCCCAAGACAGATGCTGAAACTCGCTCAGCTCAGCTCTGGCCAACACAAGTCCTGAGCCCTGAGCTTGAAGTCTGCAGTTAGCTTTTGATTAATACTAGTCAAAAAAATTTATTTAGCCATCTATGGTGCAGTTAGAAAGAAACTCTTCCATCTTACTCATGACATTTGTCCAGCAAAGTACCTGGTTCAAACCTATGTACCCGAATCAAGCCACTGGTCTGACCCAGTGACATGTAACATTTAGTCCATGTATAGGATCCCAAAGACATGTAACATTAATTCCAGTCACAGAGCGCTTGATTCAACTCACCTTAGGCACTTTCCTGAGGACTCTAAGACTGGAGCTGTCATTGATATGATTTTATCTTTATTTTTTATTAAATATTTATACAATTCCTACCTGATGTAATTTATCCTGATGTTAGCTTAGATAAACTTCAGACTGTAAGACTTACAAACTGCTACATTGATAGCAAAATCCTCAACAATCTTTGACACACAAATGAATGCTGTTAGATTTTCTGTACAATGAAACAATCATAAATTATATATACCAATATCTTAATGAGATTTAGACAGCTCATACATGCAGCGCAGAAAGGAAAAAAAAAAAGAAAAATAGGAATTCAGAGTGCCAGCATGCACCTAAGAATTTTTTAGCATGCTACCAGGCTATCTGTTATACCATGAGCAGAATATAACAACATATCAAGAAAAAAGATAAAAGAAAAAAAAATGAAAACAAAAACAAAAAACCCAAACCAAAACAAAACAAACAAAAAAAAACCCCAAAGAACAATAAAGACCCCTGAAAAGCGCCAAAGAAATCAGCCCATGATTGTCTTACTTTTTCCAGACTAGATTTACCCAACTTCTCAGCTCCTAGATCTTTAATTCTGTTAGGGTCTGAACTGTATAATTAAAAATGAAGACATTCCTTGGAAAGCTTACCTATTCACCCAAACCTCCCTCTGCTGCCAATGGAGACAGATAGCCTACATCTGTACTGTTAAATAAAACAGCACCAGGAGGCAAAGTCAGCACTGGACCGCTGATCATCCATACAGCTTAACTGTTTGCATGCTCCCTGGCATATTTTGAGTCATTCCAATTAGCGCTTTCCAAGACATTGCCTGGACATGATTTAGGTGTTAACATATGCTAGGGATCATTTGCCATAGACAGTAGAGAGAATAATGCACCATCTGTCTTTCTCTGCCCTACAAGGTCCTCCAACATTAGCCCAGTTGGCTTTGTATCTTCAAATATTCATTACACCATTTCACCCCACACACCAGGGCTGGTCACACAAGCTATCGGTTTATTACTGTGAAAACATCCTCGTAATGAACTGTAGCACATCTCTTCAATTTCTTGACTCACTTTGAACTGAATCTGCTCCTTCACGCGCAGACACACGTGCATACACACACAGAATTAGAATTTAGTTGTTTGGCTATAGAGATACCATATGGGCCCAGAAGAAGCCTTGGGCCAAACGCTGTACAGTGTGAATTTAGCAAGCCTGTGCCAGCTGGCCTCAGGGTCAGACAGTGGTCTCTGCTTGCTTTTATTTAGCAATATGACATAACATCCCCAAGGGGGATTTGGCCAGTCTAAGTTCTGACTCACCATCTGATGTTGTCTATCATTCTGTTTTCATAGTGGATATGTTGTGACTGTACACAGACATACATGTCTAAACATATAAACAGGCAGAGAAACATTTAGGTATATATAACATATAGTTAGGGAATTAAAGCTCATTGTAATGGGAGTGTTTAGAAGACTGATAAATCAAGCCATTTAAAACTTTTTAAAACTCCCAACAACTGGCTAGTCGGACATTAATTTACAATCCATTTTGTGCTTATAGATAGTTTTTACCACTGTTAACACCACCACCAAATATTAGCTCTTACACATCATCGGTGCCTATTCAAAGCAGTAGGTTCTTGGTGGTTGTATCACGCATTGGCTGTGAGTATGCGATACCATGGATCTGTTGCTGCGCAGTTAGCTTTATGGATGTAGTCCTTAGGATTTCTGTCACCAGCGCTGAACATTTGTCAGTATGGAGCAGTAGCACAGAAACAGACATCTTTATTCTACCCTCCTGAATTTTGATATCTAATCCTTTTATAAGATGACTAAGTTTCTAGGCAATTCCCAGTCCCTGGCACCCATTTCCAGACTTCCTGCCTCAGAGATGCGACTTCCCCAGGCAGCTGCTTTCACCTGTTGCTCAGCTGTTTGTTTTGGTGACTTTTTGTTGGGGGTAGAGGAATCCCTTCACTTCTTTTCTTAAAGCAAAAACAGATCTTTCCCTGCTCTCAAAGTTGTATTTTTAGAATGATCATAAATTGTCCATCAGTGAATTTTCATGGTTTTGAGGTTGTTCTTCCAACTTGTGCCCATATTTTTAAGGCCTTGTTTAAAATGTATATCATAAGACTCCCCTGACGTCAAGCTCTGGTTTAAAACTAGTTCTTATAACAATACTTTACTTGGAGTTGAAATCAACCCAAAAGAGCCTCAAAAAAGCAAATGTAAATACAACAAATATGTTTACTGCCTACCAGAAGGCAAAACCTTCCTGCAGTGATTTAAATCAAAAAGGGGTACAAAACTTCTTCCTCCCCGCCCCCCCCCCAATAGCTTGGAGGATTCAATAGAAACAAATTTCAGGATGCTCTGTTATCCCGGCTTTTGTCTATCCAAAGTGACTGAAGAGTATCATAGAGTTCAATGATAATGATGATGTTTTCACTTCTACAGTCTATGACCATGTCTGCACGGATTCCAGCAGACAAATTGGCTCTCCTTATTCATGCTTTGGACTGTCTGGATAAAATCCAGTCTTATAAATCCTGCCTTACATCCATAAAGCAGCATTAGCATGTCTTAGCCCACTAAGAACCAAGATGTTTTTTGTAGACATCAATCTCATTGTCTCATTTTCCAGGCTGTACTCAGAGAAGCAAATTCCTTTGGACAAATTATATCTACTGAAGATAAAGGCCATTGTATCCAGCACTACCTTGGTAAAACAGCTTTGGCAGAGAAAGAAGGGATTGGTGGTCATGGGAGCCAGCATGATTAGACAGCTTTTGTAGGAGACAAAGATGCAGAAAGGAAGAGGAAAGGGCGGGAAGCTGGCAATATTCCAGGAATCTTGGTCTTAGACAAAAAAGTTGAGTCTGTCTGAACCTAAAGACAGCTGATTCTTGGAGTTCACTGAAACTTTCTGAGTTTTTCCAAAGCACATTTCTTCAATATATACTCTAAAAAAACTTCCAAAGTAGCAAAACACAATATCAGAGGTAAATACTGAGAGATTTCTCCAAAGCTTTTACAGGTAGAAACCTGACAAGGGTAATACTTAAATTAGTGAAAAGTAGTATTTTAGTGTTAGAAGAGATGTACAAGAATGGAACATACTCAAAAACATCACTTACCACATTCTGAAAAGGAAAATTAATTGCTATATATATTTTATTTAGCTATTGAGTTTTCTATTGTAACTTGTTCATTGTTTTAGTCAGGACAGTTTAATCATCTATTGGTTAAGAATTTTATTTTTTTTTGAAACATCTTTCTTGTTTTTCTTTACACTGAGATGGACAACAATGAAGTGTCCAGGCCTGTTGATAATCACTGAATGGTTTGACAGTTGTGAGACCAATGCTTCAGGTTACTTCTCTATGAAATGCAATGCATCCTATTACTAGGTCAGTAATTAGAAAAACAAAAATTGTCTCTGCTCCTAAGACTGCATTTATTTATCAACTGCCTTTTACCAGAATCATTTAAACTTGAAAGTCCATCACATAGAGAAGTGATATTCCACCTGTTTCTTTGACAGTACTGGGTTTGTAATCTTTTATATCTCAAATTCTCCGTTGAGGATTCCTGCCATATAGGAATCCAACCATATCATGCTTCACAACAAATATTCAAAAAAACTTGCATAATTTATTCTGCCTAATGAAGAACAGTCATTGTGATTATTTTTGTAGAGTGAGCAGAGCAGTCTCAGAATGACTTCGATTCTACCCACGTTTAAATATATTTTTAAAATTTCTAAAGAAAAGTGTTTAGGTCAGCATTTGTTAATCATGAGCATTGTCACACAGAAACAGATTCCTAAGACATGTGTGTATGCTTTTAAGTACTTTTACAGCCTTCAATTAGTCAGGCGTCTGTCAGGAAGAAGACAATGCATTTTAAATAGTCAAGTAAAAAGATATATTGAAGTTTCTATTTTTGTATCTTCATCTTCCAAGGTCAATTTTGTTTTAGTGAGTTACTGAAAGCTGGCAATTTCTTTCACTTGTCAGGACTCAACTGATATTCATAATCCAAACAATTCTTTTCCTGTCAAAAGAATAAAAGAAACAAGTCACCTTTGATTTCATGGTAAAAATGAAACTTGTCACTCAACACTGGAAAAGAAATTAAACACTGCAAACTTCAACACCTAGTGATTTTATTTATTTATTAAAGAAGAGTGAAAGTACATTTCTTACCTAATGAAATAAGCACTGGTTTTGATTCAAGATCATGTTACCATAATAAAAAAAAATATGTTTTCACTGGAAAGAACATTTAAACTTCAGTTAGACAAAGATTTGTCCATGTGCTGTGTATTTCTTTCTGGGTTTGGTGGAGTGTGGTTCTTGTCTTTAGCTAGGTCATTCATAGTTAATGAGGGAGCGATCATCATCTCATAGTAGAATGTGCTACAATCTTTCTATTATCAATACTGTAAATATTTTACTCCCACTGTGAGCGAACTTAATGTCTACCCAAATGTGCAAAACATAGAGATATCAAAATCTATAAAATGAGATATAATGAAACTAATTCTTTTCTGTTATCTCTAGAAATCCAAATAAAATCAATGTAAATGCAGTTACTCTGCTTTGCCCAGATATCATAGAAAGCAGAACTTGACTTGATTAATCCAAATCACTTTTCAACTTGTGAAAGATTTTTTGAAGGAAAGCTCCATTTAATACTTAAAAGCGGTGTGCTGTAATCAGAAACATCATGATTAAATATCCCATTTACCTGAATATAAATCAAGGTTTTAGTAAATTTACTTCTAGAACTTTTTAATTGGAGATAAACAGGTTGTTATTAGGGCCAGTGATTTGAATGGAAGACTGAGAAGAGATAAGAATGATAATTTAGAGATGTGTGGGTGATTTGGAGGTGGAATTCAGTCAAAAACTTTATGTGCCTAAGTCTCAATTTCCAAATTTGTGAAATAGGGTTAACGATATCACAAGAATATTGGGACATGTAATAATTGGTTGTGATGCTTTTTTTAGAGTATCAGAACAACATATTACCTTTACTGTATTTTGCTAGAGTTCCAAGGGGACATTAAACATGACCCATATTCTCAAAAACAACTACTTTGACCTTGGGAATAGAGTATAGGACTGCAAGATGGGAAATGCCATTCTCTTCCCTGTCCTTTACTGATCTGTTGAATAATATAAGGTATTATTATTATTATTGCGCTTCAGTTTTTCCTGTTAAATGGAAGTTCTTTAGTAAGATGTTCAGTCTATTGACACAAACAGGCAGTACACTTCAGTATTTGCCAGTTGTTCATGGAAACACTTTTCGAATCAGATTTCTTTTTTTAAAGTTAATTTCTGCTGCAAACTCTTGCATTTCCATGGTTTGTCCTAGTCACTGCAATACTAACACTGTGATATAGCTGATCATCTCCTTTATCTAAGTGTATTTGTGTGCATATGGTGATATGTTGATTGGTCCTTGTAACACGTAATTTCTAAAGTTTCATTTAGTAGCAATTTATAGGATTATAGAAGGGTTTGGGTTGAAAGGAACCTCAAAGATCACCAAGTTCTAACCCCTCTACCATGGTCAGGGACACTCTACACTAGCCCAGGTTGCCCAAAGACTCATCCACCCTTGAACCCTTCCAGGGAGAGGACATCCACAACTTCTCTGGGAAACCTGTTCCAGTGCCTCACCATCCTCACAGTGAAGAACTGCTTCCTAACATCTAATTTAAATCTTCCCTCTTTTAGTTTAAAACCATTACCCCTTGTCCTATCACTGCACTCCCTGATAAACAGTCCCTCTTCAGTTTTCCTGTAGATCCCCTTTAGGTACTGGAAGGCTGCCATTAGGTCTTCCTGGAGCCTTCTCTTCTCTTCTAAGAATAAGAATTCTTATGGATTCTCTAATAGCAATTTTTGGGTTAGACAAGTGAGCATTGAGATAGATTGAAACCTGGATGAATGGATGTTCCCCAGAGGGCTGTGATCAGTGCCTCCAAGTCTAGCAGGAGACAAGCCACTGGTGTGTTCTGCAAGGGTGAACACTGGACCAATATTCTTTAATTCATCTTCATTAATGACCTGGATTACAGGGCAGAGGGAATAATCTGCAAGGTGACAGAAGTTACAAAACTGTGAGAGGAGGCTGGTAGACTAGAAGGTGGTGCTGCCACCCAGAGGGACCTGTTCAGCCTGAGAAGGGAAGGTTCAGGAAGCTATTCTGTGTGCATAAATGTCTGATGGGAGGGAATTAAGATGAGGCAGGCTCTTCTCAGTAATGCCCAGTGACAGGACAAGAGGTAATAGAAACAAAGAAAACAGTGTAAAACTCCCTCTGAACAAAATAAAGTGCTTTTTTACTGAGCCTGGTGAAACACTAGTGCTGGTTGTCTAGAGAGGCTGTAGAATCTCCATCGACCAATCTGCTGTAGCTTACCCTGCTTAAGTAGAAAGGTTGGACTAACTGATTTCGAGAATCCCTTTCCAATCAAAACGATTCTGTGACTCTGAATTTAGTACTGTAACTACTCTAAAGTGTCTACACTACTGGAAAATACCAGATTGAAATGCTGTAATGTAAAAGTACCATTTTCAGCATATTCTGCTAACCTTACAGATGATTTCTGCCCAGCGCTGCTTACTGAAAAGTAGATATAAATATTACTGGCATTTTGGGTAGGTTGGTTCTCACCACATGAACTTCATCCAGCTTATTTTAATAACCAAAGTGTGTGAATTATCCCTTTGTGAAGCTAAGATCTAAATACGGCCACTGAGATGATTCTGCTGTGACAAAAGATAATCTTCCTAGCTGTGACCATGGTGCCAGTCAATTTTAAGGATGCTACAGTACAGCCTTTCATAAAAAGGGATCAGAAAATACCTTGGTATATGGCAGGAAATTACTTGGAGCAATAAACTAATATAATTATCTAAATAGTTTTAATATGTTTGAAATTCAGCAGAGAAAAATGAAATAGGATAGATGTCAGTTATATTACACAGAATTTTCTGCTTTTCTCTATATGAAAATGAAGTTCATGTCCTACTGGTGGGTTTTGGTCTTTTTTCCTATTTTTACACATTGTTCATGAGTTTCATTTGTATATATTTAGACTGTGCATTCACTATGTATCCTTCCATACTTTCTCAGGTAGAAGATTAAATGATAAAATAATTCACAGATTGAGCTAATATCAGTTAAGGGACTCTGTTAAAAAAAGTAGAGACAAACGATTCAGTAAAGTTGTACTGGAAAAGATATCCCCAATCTTTACTTCAGAACTGTAGGCACAAATTCGTGTCTCACAGCCAGCCTTATTTGCAAAACAATTCTTTATGCATTTTGAACAAAAACTTTACATATCTCCATTGCCCAGTCCCATGGGGATTCATCTGGAACCCGTATGATTTATAATTTTTGGATGATAACAAGTATAATCTAGAGATTATGTTTGTTACATTTATTTGCTTAATCTAGCTGGTATTGTCAAAAAATTGGAAAATTTATAATTTTGATAAAAAGATGCTCTCTTTGGAGCAGATGAAAAATATATTTACGTGTACAGACTGCAAAAAGTAAGCAGCCATAATTGATGACACAAATGAAAGATTGGGAAGAGTTGACTACAAAACAGTTTTGCAGAAAGCAGTCAGGTATGTAGAGGATCACAAGCTGAGTCAATAATCTTATGAAAAAAGAAAACACCATCGTGCGAGGCCAGAGAAGAGCCACAAAGATGATTAAAGGGCTCTCCTATGAGGACAGGCTGAGAAAGTTGGGGTTGTTCAGCCTGGAGAAGAGGATGCTTCAGGAAGACCTAATTGTGACCTTCCAGTACCTAAAGGGGACCTACAGGAAAACCAGAGAGAGACTGTTTATCAGGGAGTGTAGTGATAGGACAGGACAAGAGGGAATGGGTTTAAACTAAATGAGAGGAAATTTAGATTATGTATTAGGAAGAAATTCTTCATTGTGAGGATGGTGAGGCACTGGAACAGGTTAACCAGGGAGGTTGTGGCAGCCGCATTCCTGGAAGCGTTTAAGACCAGGTTGGATGGGGCTTTGGGCAACCTGGTCTAGAGCAGTTTAAACAACATCACAGTGGATCCTGATTTAGGCAGGAAGACGATGCAGGTGTACAATTTAGTCTCACAACATTGTGTAGTGTAGAACAGAAGCATGATAATGAAACTGAGGCTATGGTCATTCCAGCAACTACACTTTCATCTTTTGACTAGAAGACTTGGACTGCTCTAGGTGGCCCTGCCTTGGCAGGGGGGGTTGGACTAGATGATCTTTCGAGGTCTCTTCCAACCTCTGTGATTCTGTGACTGCAGTCCTCTTGGGCTGAGATTGACTTTGTTACAGGATAAAATAGCATATATTTCGGTAATGACTTGTAGGTGTTATGCAAGGGAAAGCACAGAAGATTTTACTTAGTTCAGGGACTCTGCTGCTTGCTTTTCTCTATCCAGAATCCAGCCTTATGTTACACTGATAAACAAATATCTGAGAAATATAATACTTCCATAACATATCTGTCATGGAAGATGAGTTTCACAACACACTTTGAAAACACAGTTCCTGTGATGGGCAGAACCTATGCTTACTCTCTTCCTGGACTCAGATATTACCAGCAAAGAAATCCACAGAACAAACTCCCAAAAATTTCTGTTCAAATCTGCTCTCAGTTCTTTTGGCCTCTACAATTTCTTTCTTAGTGTCTCTAAGCCTACAATCTAAATCCTTTTTCTCCACAGCAAGCCCTCCTTTTCTACACAGCTAGGGATGACTTGTAGCAGAGGAGGCACTGAATCATTCCCTTTCATTCCCAAGAAGATCAATGTTTACACCTGTCTCCCAACTTGCTCTTAGCAGGTTTGCCTGATTCTGAAATGCTGACTGTATTATTTTGTCACCAAATCCTAAAAAGAATACAAAGAATTAATAAAAATATAGGAGAATATGTAGGTATTTCCATAAACATCTGTCATGGTTCAGCCCCAGCCAGCAGCTGAGTCCCGCACAGCCGCTCACTCACTTCCCGTTAGCAAAACAAGGGGGAGAACAGCAAAGGGGAAAAGGCCTCCTCGAGTTGAGATAACGAACGTTTAATGGGCCAACAAAGGGAGAGAGAAACAACAACAAAGCAACAGTAGTTATGTAAACAAACGCGATGACAAACAGAGCACTTTACCGATCCACACTGACCCAATGGATCAGACACCATCCTGGAGCAGCACCGCCCCCCCTCTCCCTGGCCAGCCCCCTTTTATGGGGAGCATGATGGTACATGGTATGGAATAGCCCCGGCCAGCTCAGCTCACCTGGCCCGGCTCCTGAAAATTAACCCCATCCTGGCCAAAGCCAGGAGAATATCATATCAGTAAAAGTCAACATAGTGTAGTCCAGATGAGCAAGAGACCTGTACATTCACAAGAGATGTGTTAAACAACTGAACAGCTTACATACAATGTGCAAAAGCAGCCTTGTGGCTGCTCTAATTCAGGAATTTTGACTATGATTCCTTGTGGAGGAGATGGACTTAATGATTGTTTGAAGTTCACATTAATAGATTAAAAAATAGGCGATTAGAGAGATCAAAAAGCATTAATAGATTTCTAGCAAAATAAATGTAACATAACTCGATGTCCCAGTGAAGTCCAGTGATGAGTGATGTTCCTCAGGGGTTGGTATTGTCACTGGCGCTGTTTAATGTCTGTCGGAAACATGTGGAATTGAGTGCATCCTCCGCAAGTTTGACAATGACGTGAAGCTGTGTGGTGCAGTCAACACATCGGAGGGAAGGGCTGCCATCCAGAGGGACCTTGGCAGACTTGAGAAGTTAGCCTGTGCAAACCTCATTAATTTCAACAAGGCCAAGTACAAGGTCCTGCACATGGGTCAGGGAAATTCCAATCACAAGTACAGGCTGTGCAGAGCATGGATTGAGAGCAGCCCGGAGGACAAGGACTTGGGTGGATGAGAAGCTCAACATGAGCTGACAATGTGCGCTTGCAGCTCAGAAAGCCAACCACATTCTGGGCTGCATCAAAAAAAAGCATGGCCAGCAGGTTAAGGGAGGTGATTCTCCCCCTCTGCTCCACTCTCATGAGACCCCACCTCGAGTACTGCGTCCAGCTCTGGAATCCTCAGTACAGGAAAGACATGGAGCTGCTGGAGCAAGTCCAGAGGAGGGCCACAAAGCTGATCAGAGGGCTGGAGCACTTCTCCTATGAGGACAGGCTGAGGGAGCTGGGGTTGTTCAGCCTGGTGAAGAGAAGGCTCCGGGGAGACCTAATCCCCTTTAGGTCTTCCAATACCTAAAGGGACCTACAGGAAAGCTGGTGAGGGGCTGTTTCTTAGGGAGTGTAGTGACAGGACAAGGGGGAATGGGTATAAACTAAAAGAGGCGGGATTTAGATTGGATGTTAGGAAGAAATTCTTGACTGTGAGGGTGGTGAGGCACTGGAACAGATTGCCCAGAGAAATTGTGGATGTTCCCTCCCTGGAAGTTTTCAAGACCAGGTTGAATGGGGCTTTGGGCAACCTGGTCTAGTGTAGGGTGTCCCTGCCCATGGCAGGGGGGTTGAAAATAGATGATCCTTGTGGTCCCTTTCAATCCTAACCATTCTATGATTCTATGAAAATAATTAATAAGAAATGGATACTATTGGGCTATCCACTGAGAGGCTGGTGGACTATGGAATCCTAACAACAAGAGTAATTGCAACGTAAACTTACCGCTTTCAAGATTGTACTTAGACTGAAAAGGAGTCTTACAAAGAGCAGCCTTTTTAAAAGACCTCTACAACTTGTCTTTGATATATGTTATTTGTTCATATTCCTTAAATTGGCACTGAAAAATGGATTGATCTAAGAATTAAAGTAAAAGAAATAGTAATTTTTAATATCTTTTTTGATGAGCAGCCCATGCGGCTCCCTTTCCTGTTTCAGCATTCATACAAGGATGATGGAAAGCAGCCTCACTAGGCTGCTGAGTTGTAAGTGGCTCTTGTACATAGGTCTACAGTGCAAGGATAATCATGACGGATGTAAGGCAATGCCACTGAAGATTGCTGTGATACAAGCTGATTGTATTATATTTTATTCAAGACTAAGGGAACACTAAAACACTGTTTTTCTCTTGAACACGTATTAGAAGCAAAAGAGTAACTGGCAACTTTTGTCAGTCAATTTCTTTTGAAATATCATGGCCACATTTTCTTCCTTCACTCCCACCTCCTCAGTTGCACCTCTCCGCTCCCTGAAATTCTTAGTGAGAAAAAAACAGAGACAGAATGGTCTGTGAGTGCAGTCTGTAGACGGAGCGTATCTCTTGTGGTGTCTTGGCATGCCATCTGCCATCTGCCACAGCTCTGAATCTGCATAGCCAGATCTATTCCTATGGACCAGGTACCTTGTGCAGGAGAATTTGTGAGACTTCCCACAGGCCTTTCTCACAGATATATACTTTACCTCTCACATGAGCATCTCCTTATCTTGGCCCTCTTTTCCCACTGGGGAAGAAATTAGTCTTGCTGCTCTGCCTGTATTACAAACTCATTCCCTCAGCGTATCTTTGAGCTGCCTGTGGCTGATTTAACATATGTTCCTCTTCCCTTCTGCTTTGCCTGTGCACTTGCAGAAAAAGATGGCACACTGCTAACAGCAGGGGTGGCAACCTCTGCCTGGATGCCACTGATGATCCGTGCTGTGCACATAACCCCATGCCAACATTTGCCAGTACTGTGTTCTGGGATTCAAGTATATTGTGTTGCTAGGTACTTATTAAAATGTATACTTTTCTAGTCTTGAAAATACCATGCTGTAAGGGAAAGGTTCCCTAATTGGGGGGGAGGGGGGGTGGGGGAAGCTTATTTTCAATGCATATGGTTATTTTGTTTCTGTAGACACGTGCATTATATAGTATTCCCCTCCTCTCTGCTACGATAGACTTCCTTTCTTTTGCTTACCACTTTGCATTAACAGAATGAATACATATTTCATGCTAAACAGTATTGTTATCTTTAGACATAGCGTCACATCTAAGCTTTCTGCCTCAAGACTTGCTTAAACAAGAAGTAATTTCTTTATAATATTATGAAGAAACTTTATTCAATGCAAATAATGTAAATATATTTTTCAGCTACTGGCTTCCCTCAGCAAGTAATAGAAAACATCTAACAATGTCATCTGGGAAATTAGTACATCTGGAAAACTGTAGAGTAAACTGATATATGCTTCTCATGTTAACATGCATACAGGATTTCTCTCCCTGTATGGAACCAAAATGGATTGTTTCCATTGCAATATTTGTTCCTATTATAAAGCACAGCAGAAGCCTCTCTTGGTTTGAAGATTTGATATGTAGGGGAAAAAAAAGCTTAAAAAAAAGGCAGAATAGTCTTCCTTTTAACACCTTCCCTGATTTAAGGAAAAATGTTTGCAATCATGCTGAATTTACTTTGATCACAACTAGATCAGATACGGGCCCAATTCTCTAAATACTGAGATAAATTTTCTCAGACCAGCATAATAAATGAACAGACTCGCTTTCATTTTTCGTGTATATCACAGCAAATAAAGAACGTAGAAGTTGAAAAATAAAACACCCCTGGACTAGACCCATAAGATATATAATTCATGAGTTCATATTTTTACAAACACAAGTCTTTGAGTATAGAGAAAACAAACTGTAAAGGCATTCTTTTTTTGTTTTTTTTTTAATGTGAACAATGCCTCTAAAACTAATGTTTATAGGAAAAAGTGTTCTTTCTTATGAGTTTTCAGTCATTGACCTAGAATTTTGCAAGTATTCTCAACATTCTATGTAATAAAATGTGTTACTCAACTTATCTGGATCAATGTTTTTAAGCTATTTTCACTGAGCCCTCCTTAACCACTCCTTGATAAAGTGAGAAAAAAACAGCATTGATGTAAATGGATGCAATTCCAATGACTTAACTTGATTTATTCCCACTTATAACTGAGATTAATTTCATCGACTCGCTTATGCATGGGCCGAATGAATGACTTCATCACATCAAATAAAAGCATTTTCTTAATGTAAGGCTCATTCCGCGAACACTTGCAATTCTGTGTACGGCTCACTAAAGCTGATTTTGTGGACAGACTTGCACAGGCATAAGTCATTCAAAAGAAATAAAATATTAAAAAAAAACCACAAACCAACACCAAAAGCCAAGAAGCCAAAATCATATTTTATCTCACATCTTTAAAAGCTATCTCTGTAGTTTTGGGGATGTAAAACTTTCTGATGAACACTTACCACGGTCTGGTAGGCATGATCCACATAGGCAATGTAACACTTCTCACCCCATGAACATTTATGTTTTGTTTTGGTGGAATTCTCAGAGAATTCCCTGTTAGCTTCTTAGCCTCTATAGAAATTTATTGGTTCCTTCATGCTAATTAGAACCTAAGCTAGAAAACTATGTCAATGAAAATAACTGTAGAACTTCAACATGAGCGACGTCTTTTTTCTTTCCTTTCTGTAAGCTCCTTGACTTAATTACATGTACACAAAACTTTAAATAGAACAGAAAGCAGAAGGGTGCTGTCCTATTACTTTTTTATTTTAATATTTCATAATACCTTATGTAGTATGTTTCAAATAGAAAATTGGAACAAATGAAAACAACCTGCTACCACAGGTCTCACACAGATGTGGAGAAGCTGCAGGCTTTAATTGTTTCTATGCCATGGTGTGAAAGCGTTGTTAGTATTAATGAAAAGACCAAGAATAGGTTATCTGTAAGTCTTATAGAAGAGTCATTTAGGTCTTGGTCTGGCTTGATGTGAAATAGAGATCATCACAAGTCATTTTATATTCCTCAGGGCCCTTTGAAATCTATATTGAGAGAGCAATTCCAAATACACAGTTGATGGGAAAATGGCTGTTTATTTCATTTTCCCCTATTAAGAAAAAATATGAGAGCTGTATAAACCTTTCTGTTTTACCTTTCAATGACTAGTTACATTGTTTGATTGCCTAATCACCATGAAAAATTACCCATATTTCTGTCAGTAACAGTACAGAAGTTGTACATTAATCCAGAAATAAAACCTTTGCCTACTATTGCATGTCTCCCAGTAACTGCTCAATTAACTCACAACACTGATGTACAGTACAGGTCTCATGAGAACATCTCTACAGTCAATTTTCCAAAGACTTGAAGTTCAGCTGGAATGAAAGGACTTCATTGTCATTGAAATCACAATGACATAAGGAGTATTAGTTTATTTGATGAAGCTGCTTGTTTACAGTCTCACATTTTTGGAGTCTTTTATTTTTGTTTGCTTGTTAATTATATGCACAACACGTTTCTATTAGAAGCTGAGATGGATCAGACCTATTCAGTGATTTATTGGCTATTATTTTCAACCTAATACATTTTTCCGTAACTCGACATCTTTTATCTGTGACTAGCCCTTGCAGTAAGATCATCATCTGTCTCAAATATTTTCTGTGCTTTCTTCCATCATTTTACCTCTGACCAACTTCTCTTGCCAATTGATAATCCTGTTTCCAGTTTTTTGGAGGCACATTCACGGATCCCCAAATTACTTTGGAGAACAAATGAGTATGTAATATTCTCTCATTTGGAAATAGTTATAAAAAGCCTGTAAGGCTAGTGTTCATATAGTATTCAATTCAAAACCTCCAGAATCAGAGTAACCTGGAGACCTCAGTGATCTAAGCAGTGTTCCCAATTCCACAATGTGTTTGTTACCAGCAGAAAGGGCAGACACTGCTGAACTTGGTAAACTGCTTAGAGAATATAGAGATACATGTGAAAAAAGTAGCAAAGATGTCACAGAAACTCAAAACCCAAATTAAGTTGTGTGAGCTGATTTCAATGTACAGTTTATTCAGACCTAGGAAGGTCTAGCTCATTAGGAACTTGACACACACATTTGAGAAGGGAGCCTGGAAAGTGATGCCACCCATGGCTTTCACGATTGCATGTAGATTCCTGCAGTTAATAATTTAAGTCTTCAATATTAGCTACTCTTTTTTCACCTGGAATTTCCTTGCAATAATCCCAAATATGGATATTATCCATGTAGACAGCAATACTTTAGGGCATGTCCAGTGAATCATCTTTATTGATGATCTGCGCATGTAAAATATTAAATGAACTTTGAATAAGTTATGCTTCCCAACATCAGGTTTGCTATTTGTGTGTTGTGTAGTACTTATATACAGACCTTCTTGAAAGTACCTAAGGTTCATAGGCCATCCTCCTGCAAAATTCCTGAGTATGCTTTTAAAAGCATGTCTCCAAGCACTTTCAAATGATCAAATTTTACACTCCTCACATCTCTTTTTATGATACTGAACTTGACTTTCATGAAAATGTGAAGCCTGGAAGAATGGAAACTGTGGTCCTTGATACTGAGGCTGAAAGAAATTCACATTTTCAGTAGACTCCAGCACAGAGAAGCTTAACCTTGTGGTAGAAAAAATAAAGTATGTGAGAAAGGAGATTAAATGTGTGAAGCAAACCAGAAGAGACAGTTAATATGAGGGAAGAAGAAAGAGGATCAGACAAGAAAACAAATAATTTTATTTCAGATTGAAAAATAAGCCCAAATATTTATATAAAGCCCAAAACATATCACTTTTCAAACAATGGATTTAAGTATTATTCTCTTCAGCACTTCTAAACCAGATACTTTTTTCAAGTACTAAAGGACAGTAGCAAAAACTTGTTTCAGTTCCTGAAGACACTGTCTTCTTTAGATTATCATGAGTAAAGAAAATGGTTCTAGTATAAAGGTAAAGATGTTGGTCTGATTAAAATCAGCAACTGCTCTATAATGTCAATTTCTAACTAACTTTAAATTGAGCTTCTAAATACAAGAGAAGCAATAAAAAGAGAAGCTTCTTTCATTTACTTTGGCTGTATTTGTCTATTTACACAAGAAGATGTTTTTAAAAATGTCACACATGAAACCTATGCTACCTACCTGTCAAATGCAAAATATTTTAAATATAGTAAGCTTTGGTGGGTTTTGTTTTGTTTTATTTTAATAAAGAAAGAAATAATTTTTCTTATGTTTTCAGAAAACAGTATCTGAGAGAGAATACAGAAGTTTAATTACTGAGTACCCAGAAACATGAAGAATATTTGGGTGGGCAGGGGGAAATCATTGTGCCTAATTGGTAACAAATACTTTTCTTTATTTTTAATTTAATTTTGTTGATTTCAGGAATAATTTCAATGAAGGTGCAACACACAGACTTCCATAAGAAAACTAATATTGTCTTCTTCACCTTTACTAAGACTAAGAAGTCTTAAGCTTATTTTCAGATCTGCAACTGCCAGAAAATAGTCTTTTTGTGCTTCTGTTTTTTCCCTTAATAAAATGGAGCAAATCACAATAATCTTTTAGTACCTTATGTAGAATATTCACAGCTACAACAGCAGCTTCTTCTTTGTAAGTACCTAAGGTACTCTCTAAGTATCTTCAGATTTAGAAGGGCAAAATTATTTTAGTGCCAGGTAGATAATCTTTTCTGCTGACTCAAGCAAATCAGCCATTACACCATAATTGACACCTAATGAAAGATCTGAGCCTCAGATCTCTCATAGTGCTCTTTGATTATATGCTAGGACAATGCTTGATGCCATTTCACCTACGCCTTTCAAAATCCTGAGCAATCAAATTAGACACCTAAATGTTTGGAAATATTGTCCCTTTTCATTATTATTTTTTTTTTCCCATAGAGGATTGGAAAAGGATAGGAGTACTTGAATGCTCAAACACCTAGTCAAACTTTACTAAAGGAGATTATTCCAGTGTATCATGAATTCTCCTCTCTTATGTGGAGAATATGCTTTTGTTTAAAATAGCTTTACAAATCTTGAGGATGGCCAGTAAAGAGAAGTGTTTATGAAGAGAGATGTCAGGGACCAGCGAGTCAGTCAACACTTGTGTCATTGCCAGACATGTCCGTAGTGACAATGCAGGTCTGAGATCAGGCCAGAAAGCCTACTCAGTGATGCCAGATCAGGGATGTTAAAGTGCAATGCTGAGCAGAGGCATACAAGGACATAGGGCAAGGGTCTGAGCTAAAATGCAGCAACCAAACAAGGGGACAGAGATCCCACATGAACCTCCCAAAACACTTTCTCACAGCTTACATGTTTTCACAGCAGACTGATTTCAGATAATATAGATATTTAAGAATACTTAAACAAACTGAACATACTGAAGTCCATGGGCCCTGGTACAATGTGAGAGCTTGCAGATGTCACTGCAAGGCCACCCTCAATAATCTTTGATCAATCATGGAAATTGGGAGAAGTGGCCAAAGACTGGAGAAAGGCAAATGTCACTTAAATCTTCAAGAAGGACAAGAAGGGAACTACAGGTCGATCAGCCTCACCTTGATCATTCCATCACTCAAAGACGATGGAGCAGATAAACTTGGGAACCCCTTCCAGAAACATGAAGGACAAGAAGGTCATGAGGAGCAGGCAGCATGGCTTCACCAAGTGAAAGTCATGCTTGATCAACTCAAGAAACTTCTGTGATGAAATGACTCACTTTATAGATAAGGGGAGAGCAGTGGATATTGTCTGCCTTAACTTGAGGAAGGCTTTTGATACTGTTTGCAATAAGATCATAATAGATAAGCTGTTGAAGTATGGGCTGGATAAACAGACAGTGAGGTGGATTGAAAATTGAATGAACAGTTGGGCCCAGAAGGACCAAACGATCATCGATAGCATGTCTAGTCAGAGACCAGTAACTAGTGGTGTACCTCAGGGGTCAATACTGACCCAGGAATCAATACAAAACACAGAAGGTTCCATATGAACATCAGCAAACTGTTTTTTTTTAGTATGAGGGTTACTCTCAGAGGTTGAATGGAGAGGCTGTGGAGTGTCCATCCTTGAACATATTTAAAAGCTGTCTGGACATATTAGAATCATAGAATCATAGAACAGTTTGGGTCCTTGGGACCACAAGGATCATCTCGTTCCAACCCCCCTGCCGTGGGCAGGGACACCCTACACTAGACCAGATTTCCCAAAGCCCCATCCAACCTGTCCTTGAACACTTCCAGGGATGGGGTCTCCACAATTTCTCTGGGCAACCTGTTCTGGGTGAGTGTACATGAGCAGGGGCGTTGGGCCAGATGACCTCATGAGGTCCCTTCCAACTTCAAACCCTTCGTGACTTCATGAGATGTAGCATATCGGAGCTGACCTGTGGAGAAGAGGAAAGCAAAGTTTACTGGTGTGCTCAGAGCCCTGACAAAAGAGGTAAAGGTTAGGAATAATATTTTCAGGTGAAGTTTGAATATCCTTCCGTATGGGGAAATTATATTCACAGGGTAGAAAAATACTAAATGTAGGATTACATGGGATAAAATAAACATTTTTCAAATTAACATTGTTAAAATACTATCTTTCAGTTGCTTTTCTCCCTGCCAGTCTTGCCTGGTGCCTTGAGGCAGCCAAGTCTATTGCTTTGTCTTTGGCTGCAAACAGGCTGTGAACTACCATGTTTGGTCTAAGGCAAAAATCATGATAGTAAAAACATTCAAAAACAATTAAGATTTTTTTTTTCTGTTTTCACTCATCTCATTTCATTCATCTCTTTTTATATTAATTTTGCATAAATAAAGACTAGGGTAGAATGTAATTGGACTAGTCCTTCTGGGTGAAACATAGAAAATCTGGAAAAGCTAAGAACAGACTGTTCTTAAAGTAGATGGTCTAGACAGAAGTCAGCAGCTTTCATTGACATTTTTGCTTTCCAGACCTTGCAGCATTATCTTGAAGAAATTCCACGTTTCCCTTGAGAGAAGTTTTGTACTGAGACATGGGAGTTCAGCCAGTGAATTCATAGCCAGTGAGTTCAGAGGAGTCATTGCCTTGGGTGTTTGAAAGCTTAGACAGCAGTATTGATGTGCTGTTGTTTATCAGAATATGTCATCCATGCTGAGGCTCCCCTAAGCATTTTGGAGCACTCACAGGAGACAATGACCATGTATAAAACCTGATCCATAAGGGATGAAAACAAATACAGAGCAGAATGATGCCATTTAAATTCCATGCACTGAAATTCTTTATGTTTCATTGCTGTTAGGGGGTCTTTTGGTACCTTAATATGACATAGCGATAGCATTAAGGGCCAGTGGTAAGTGATGAAATAAATGGAACTGCATCAGTTCAATTTCTTTCTCGCATCTGACTTATGGTTGGGGCTCTAACATGAGAGACAAATTCAGGAGTTTTTTCTTTTGTGCAGTTCTAGTTCCTTGCAATATACATCTTATTATTTTACATATTACATATATTTTATTTTTAAAAATGTTTTAAGTAAAGATTTGTTTTAAATCAGTTCCAATACCTGTTGGAAGATGTTTTAAATAAGATTTCCCGCTTAATTTAGTGCAGCAAGATTGCAGATAAAAATTATCTGCAAGTGAATATAATGCTTTCCTACAAATATTCACTTACATAAGCACTTGCAGTTAGGATGAACTGGAAATAGTACTGTGCATAGGTGAATTGAAACTAATACTGTGAATACTGTTGGACCTTTCTTCTGCAGAGGCAGAACTTAGCAAACAGAAGGTCACTCACTGAGACACCAGCTTAAGAGTCCCTTTAGTAGGCATTCTCTCTAAATACTGAAGCAAGCAAATATTCATGAACTTTACAATTATTCTTGCATCAGAATTTTTTTAACCTCATATGATACTTTCACAGCTTAATAAAGACTGAATTATGTCTTCACTCATTACTTGTTGATACCATTGCTGATGGTTATTCCAATCTCAAACACACTATCTTTGTTTTCACAAGAGTGTTCAGAGAATGTAATTACTATTAAGATTTACTAAGAATGAGTTCTTATAAGGCTGGTAGTATCTAGTATGCAGAATTACTTCCCCGGTAATTAATGTCAATTATAATGGTGGGGTATTTCTTAACATAGGTGGTAGTAAGCCAGTTATTACAGCAAAACAATTTAAATCTAAGTCAACTGAGGCACGTAACTGAGCAAAAGCCACTAACCTAAAATGTAAAAAAGTAAATATTTTACTTCATGAATCAGATTGCTCACCTGACATAATATAACTTGCTGCCATTTGGTAACTTGGTTAACTGTAGTCATCTGTCCACAGATGATCATAATTTACGTAGAAATAAAAATGTATTGATTGTATTCTGACATCTTTGCTCAACTAATTTTCAAATGGAAAAAACTTTCAGTTATGGAAAGAGGGAAAACACAAATATGGACCTTCAATATCTATCATCTACATTTTGCTTTGTTACCTATCTGTAATTTCATAGTACCTCTTCTGTAGTTACAAGGTTTCTGATGGGTTTACTTCTAGACTTAGTAAAAACACAATTTGGAACTGTAAATGCAATGAATTCATATGTGACCCTTTTTATTAAAAGTGTTCTTCCAAGTACGGTGAACTTGAGAATATTTCATTAACATTAGGATGTTTCTAATACTTAGAAAACTGTCTGTAAATCATTGGTAAGAAAAAGCTATAACAAAGGGAAGACATATGGACAACTGTAGAAACCTGGAAGGTTAAAAAATCTGTTTCTTGGTCTGAACAGATATTAAAATTGCATATATTTGCAGCAGATATAATGTAAAACTAATAACAGCTTCATAAACTTGCACTTTAGGTTTTGAAGCCAAAAATAATTTCAGCAGAATAATTAAAACATTAAGTGTTGCTTTCTGTGTTCTTGAAGCTGCAGCGGGGGACTTCAACTACTGGTCCTGGAGTCCGAGGAAACACCTCACCCTCGGGGCCAAGTGATCATGACATCAATATGATGGATGAGCAAAATGGCGTTTATTAAACTGCGTCACAGGTTTATATACTCCCTTTATGGGGTGTGGCCACTGTGGGGCTCTGTGCAGGTCATAAGGGTGTGCCTAAGCTCACCGTACAACGCGAGATCTTCCGAACGGGATTCCCTACAATTAAGAACCACCCTACAAAATCGTACTTATTTAAAAACTCTTCCTCATTATGAATGAAGATATGACATGAAAATATCCTTACTTGTTTCAGTCCAAATATTATAATCTCATTGAATTGGAGTGTTTATATTAAGAGTTCATATGACTAATTTTAAAAGAGATTGATAGCTCACATACTTTAAAAAAAGGAAAATTGAAGATTTTATTGTTTATTTTTACAAACAACATCTGAACACAAAACCCACTGTCTGACAGAACCTGTACTAATATTAAAAAACAGTGAATTTGCACAGATGTGTTCAAACTGAGTTTATTAATTGGAAATTGTAAATAAGCACACAATATTCAAGTTGAATTATGATTATATCAGAGTTCCAAAAAGACAGACATATACTTGATTATATCATAAGTTTGCTCAATTATCTTCAGTAACTTTGTGTCAAATCTGAAAATAAAACACTAAGAGTCTAGGATGAATATGTTCATTCAGTTTCTAAAGCAAGTTGGGGCAAAGCCCAAATTTCTCCTCAGCCAAATCACCAGATGAATACTTGGTATTGTATAATGCTTGGAAAAAGTGACTATTCACTGTATATGCCTGCTTATTTCTGTAGAAATAAATTTTTTCTCTCATAACTAGATGGAGAAGGGACTCTTTACAAACTCTTAACATTTCTTACTATCCTTCAAACTGTAATCCTCTCTTTTAAAAGAGTATTTGCAGGCTTAAGTTTAATGACACAATAGGTACTGTGAAAACAAAGATCTTGACACACATACCTCCTGTTCTTACCTATGAGAGGACAACATTCTTACTCTCCAGCTTCCAAGGAGAATAGTCATATAACTACCTAATTTATGCAGCCAAACAGAATCATTGTAAGCCACTGTTCAGTCATGTAGATCAGTTTAAGGTCAGAGAACAAAATATCTCTAAATTGTTTAGAAGTCATTAACAGTAATGAAAATTAAGAAGGCCTCCTGAGTACTGTGTGAAGTGCAAGATAAACTTGGGTCCTGAATACATTTATCTATGCCTTTAGATCTTGGCACAGATACAAAGCTCCACAGATATCCTGGGCTGTACAAGGAGGAATGTTGTCAGTAGGTCAAGGGTGGTGATTCTTCCTCTTAGCAGTGGTGAGATAGATCCAGATTGCTGGAACTAATTCTGTGGTCTCCAATACAACAGACACACAAGCATACTCAAATGAATCCATCCAAGGTCCATAAAGACAATGAAGGAACTGGAGCAAACCTCCTGTGAGGAGAGCTAAGAATGTTCAGCCTGGAGACGAGAAGGCTCAGGGGAATTTTACCAATGAGTATAAATACCTCATGGCAGGTGTAAAGGTTATGGAACTAGACTCTTATCAGTGGAGCCTGGTGACGGGACAAGAGGCAGTGGGCACAGACTGAAGCACAGGAGGTTCTGCCTGAACACCAGGAAACTTTTTTTCCCTATGAGCGTAACCAAACACTGGAACAGATTGCCCGGAGAGGCTGTAGACATCCTTAGAGATTTTCAAAACCTAATTGCACACAGTCCTAAACAACCTCCTCTAGGTGACCCTGCTCTGAGAAAAGGTGTTCTCCAGATTCTGAATTATTATGTCATTTTCCATCTGTTGTTAATTAAATATCACAATATTGACTCACATTTGTGATATAAGGTAATACAGGTTTACACTCATACATTTTTATATTTTCTAAAGCTACTGAGTTAGATCAGCTTTTACTTTCATCTATTTGTGTTTTTGTCCTCCATATCTGTGCTAATATATGATTAATGAAACAAAGGAAGAATAACACAAGAAACTTGGATGTCTCTGCTTTGGCCACAGGGATCCTACTTAGAATTAATTAGGCTAGAAATATCAGTTATATTTCTTTAAAATAGACAATATTTAAAAACTGAAATGAAATCCTATTTTAAATGTGTGACATGTAATTATCATCTTGCTGATTTATGTAACCTTTTTAGACTTTATTATAACCATTCGAGTTTTACAGTATTGTTGCCAGTTATGTGTGTGGGAAATAGTTACTAAAATTAAGTTGTTTGGGACTCCTAGTTTAAAAAATGTATTTTTACATATGTAGACGACCACAACTTTGGTCAAATAAGACAGAAATTATTGTCCTTGGGATGATAATTTGTTTGTTCTATAAAAGTAAGCAAATG
Source organism: Psophia crepitans (assembly GCA_013399095.1). Lineage (NCBI taxonomy): Eukaryota > Metazoa > Chordata > Aves > Gruiformes > Psophiidae > Psophia > Psophia crepitans. The sequence continues at coordinate 32,286 of VWZZ01003347.1, forward strand.
TTTAATGTCATAGATTTCAAACACACTTTTTAAATATAACTATTATGAGCAGATTCCAATGAAGTATGGTTCTTAGCAGTACAATTCCTTTATTAATGAAGGTGTTAATAAGTATAATAGTAAGTTAAATACCTTCCTTCCTTCCTTCCTTCCTTCCTTCCTTCCTTCCTTCCTTCCTTCCTTCCTTCCTTCCTTTCCTTCCTTTCCTTCCTTCCCTTCC
>VWZZ01003347.1:32576-42692 GCA_013399095.1 Psophia crepitans
TTCCTTCCCTCCTTCCTTCCTTCCTTCCTTCCTTCCTTCCTCAAAGAAAGCATGAATTCTCAAAGCACATTACTTGGCAGTCACAAGTTCAACTAAAACAAGAAAATATTTAATTTGTTTTCTATTTCTTCCTTTCAGGTTTAACCACTCCAGGGGGTATTTGTTCTCCCTGTGGGAAGGGACTCTTTACAACTTTTACATTCAGCTTTCTCCCGTCCTGCAGGAGAGAATAAGGTCCCAGAAAGTCATTGGCCAAATAAGAAAGGAGATGGTGGCGTTTGAGTAAGATTCAATCACACAGTTTGGCCTTGCATTCCATTTAAAAAAAAAAAAAAAAAGAAAACCAAAACAAATCAAAATGGTAGGACAAAGAAAGAACAATGCCAGAGGCTCCCCCCAACAGCCAAAAGCACTTTGTCTTGTGTTACAAAAGATTCAGTGCAGAAAAGAATGCAGCTGAATATAATCAGCTGATGGAAAATTCTTCTTTGGCAACACAGGAGCTCTCACAATAACTCATATGACTCACCTCCAGGTGTTTCTTTTCACTTAAGCAGCTTGAATTTAGACTTTCCTTCTGAATTGGATCCTTACAGTGTCTGGAAAAATTTCATCAGGTAAACTGAAAGAAATGTATTAGCTTGCATGTCACCTTCCGTCAAGAAATGGCAAGGACTTTCACCATGATGTCAACTTTTGTTAGCACGTTTCTGATCAATGTTCAGGGCTATGACAACTGCCTTCTCCAATCCAGAAATAAATACAGAACTAAAATGGAACCTTTTACCTGAGCCTTTCAGAGCTTTGGGGGGGTTACTAGAAAATGAAATAAAAACTTTGTGTTTTCTTTTTTATTTTCTCCAAAAGACATATGTTTGGCACTAAAGAGACCATCACAACAGCCAAATTCTAAATCTGTCAGTGGGTTTACATATATGGTTAACTTTCTGAACACACGGGAAAGCAAGCACACAAAGAGCTCAGGAGGACCTCATTTTTTTCTCTATCCTTACTCATTTGACCAAACAGCATTTTAAATTCAAAAACTGAGGATAACGTATATTTTGCCCTATCTAAGAAACTTGGGACGCCTAGATGCACTACTGTGATCATGTGTAGTTGTTGGATGGTATTGGTACCATAATGGTAACAATAAGATTTCAATATACTAACATTGACACGTTTTCTTTTCACAAAGAAAGAAATCTTGAAGACTTTTGAGCTTTGACTGGTATCTATACATTTCTACTCCTAACTACACTATTGATATGATGACTGTACAGCAGGCCTAACATACCTAGGATGTGTCAGGTGAAGCTGAAAAATACCAGCAGTGTGTGCAGGGATACTGAGCTTAGCTCATACCCTGCAGAGGTAATCCAAGAAGATATAGCAAATGTGATATGTTCAGAATATGTCAGATTCCCTGCATATGCACTGTAGAGTGCATATGGACCAATCTGTGTCTGTGAAATCCCTGTCTTCACATTCAGTGAACACATACAGTCTCAGGTTTACTCTGTGATAGAAACCAACTGTTTCATTTTCAGGATTGTGATACATGCAGAGGAAAGGGTGTTTTTCTATTAACTTCATTTCCTTCACATCCTGAAGCCAGTAGGTCAAAACCACAAGTGCCTGAGCTGGCGATTACAGAAACAGAGTGTTGTTGAGACGGAAGAACTAAGTGAAGTGAAATAAAGACTACTTTAACAGTGTAGAGATCATTTAAGCCAGTAAAGCAAAGATCTAGCACCAAGTGTGATCTTCTCAAACATTTATTTGAATGTTTAGATGAATTCACTTCTGTTTGTCTGTGAGTTTATAAGAAAATTGTATGATAGAAAACTTGCTAAACATTCATAGTTAGCAGAGACAAACACTGTTACTGAATTCACACCTGCAACCTTGTGGTGGGTTGACCCTGGATGAAGTCCAGGTACCCACCAAAGCTGCTCTATCACTCCTCCTCCTTAACTAGATAGGAAAGAAAAGTTGTAACGAATGGCTTGTGAGTTGAGATAAGGACAGGGAAAGGTTGTTCACCAACTACCATCCTGGGCAAAACAGACCAGGCTTACGAGAGGAATTCATGTAATTTATTACAAAGCAAACACAGAGCAGAGCAACACCTTCCTGGCGATGGGGTTATGGTCAGTTGATCATATGTTGATTCATTCGCTTCTTCCTCAGGGGGAGGACTACTCACACTCTTCCTCTGCTCTAGTGTGGGGTCCCTCTCCCCTCTCACAGGAGACAGCCCTCCATAAGCTTCTCCAGTGTGAGTCCTTCCCACGGGCTACAGTCCTTCATGAACTGCTCCAGCGTGGGTCCCTTCCATAGGGTGCGGACCTTCAGGAACAGACTGCTGCAGTGTGGGTCTCCCATGAGGTCACAAGTCCTGCCAGCCAACCTCCTCTGTTGTGGGCTTCTTTCTCCATGGGTCCACAGGTCCTGCCAGAAGTCTTCTCCAGCGCAGGCTTCCCATGGGGTCATAGCCTCCTTCAGGTGTCTCCACCTGCTCTGGCATGGGGTCCTCCACGGGCTGCAGGTAGAGTCTCTACAGCACATCATCCCTCCTCCACGGGCTCCAGGGGGACAGCCTGCCTCACCATGGTCTTCACCATGGGCTGCAGGGGAGTCTCTGCTCCGGTGCCTGGAGCATCTCCTCCCCCTGTGTCTTCACTGACCATGGTGTCTGCAGAGTTTCCTACATCTTCTCACTTCTCTCTCTGGCTGCAAAAGCTCCTGCAGTTGTTTTTTTTTTCCTTCTTAAATATGTTCTGGGCCCCTCAGTTCAAGAAGGATAGGGAACTGCTAGAGAGAGTCCAGTGCAGAGTCACAAAGATGATCAAGGGAGTGGAGCGTCTCCCTTATGAGGAAAGGCTGAGGGAGCTGGGTCTCTTTAGCTTGGAGAAGAGGAGGCTGAGGGGTGACCTTATCAATGTTTATAAATATGTTAAGAGTGAGTGTCAGGAAGATGGAGCCAGGCTCTTCTCGGCCTCACTAAGCGATAGGACAAGGGGCAACGGGTGCAAATTGGAGCATAGGAGGTTCCGGGTTAACATGAGGAAAAACTTTTTCACCGTGAGTGTGACAGAGCACTGGAACAGGCTGCCCAGAGAGGTTGTGGAGTCTCCTTCTCTGGAGACATTCAAAACCCGACTGGACACGTTCCTGAGTGATGTGCTCTAGGTGGTCCTGCCTTGGCAGGGGGTGTTGGACTAGATGATCTTTCGAGGTCCCTTCCAACCTCTATGATTCTATGATTCTGTGATTCTGTGATTCTATGTTTTCCCAGAGGTGCTACCACTGTCAATGATGGGCTTGTCCTTGGCCAGTGGTGGGTCCATCTTGGAGCTGGCTGGCATTGGTTCTATCAGACACAGGGGAAATCTCTAGCAGCTTTTTGCAGAAGCTGCCACCCCTGTGGCCCCCTGCTACTAAAACTTTGCCACCCAAACCCACAACAAACCTGAAAGATAATTCAGGAAGAGTTCTTTTCAGGGCAAAACCTGTTTTCTTTAAAATGAAATGTGTTTTCAGGGTGAAACACTAAAGCAGGACAAGAATCACACATTTTTATTTCCACTGGCTCTAAATAGAGGAATAGGAATGCTTCCTAGAGGCACCGAAGCATAAAAACTATTGTGATCATACAAGGCAGGATCAGTTCAGTCCTATCCACACCTCACTAAGAAATTTAAAAATAAGTTTGATTTCAGCAGACAAGAGGTTTTTCTAAGAAGGATATTCCACTTTCCGCCATTGTCTCTTCCAAAAGTCTCTGAGTATTGTTTTCCAGATGGACCTCCTCTGCTGCTGAATTTGACAAACACCAGGTGGTCACAATTTATTTAAATTATAAAGAAAAAGCTTTGTGGTGGTTTCTAATTGTGCTATTATCTTCTTTTATTTCAGAACTGGAAATTTCCCAAGTTCCTGTGTGGGAGCAGATGAGAAAATTATTTGAGGTCCCATAGTTGTCCTTGAGAAACAAATGAAAATTAAATGTTAAATATACTCTCCGTAGTCCCTACTAAGGCACCAACTAATGAATGATAATTTGTCAGTGTAGTTGAGTGATCATTCCAAGGTATTGAAATAAGCATACCTGAGTTCTTGCAGCAAGCAACACAGAGAGGTTGCTCTCTTTCAGAATTGATTATTTTCACCAAAACTGTATATCAAATTTGAAAAAGAAAAAGGAAACCATTATAAGGCCGATCTGATGAATAAAGAAGTTGGAAAGTTTCATTGCATTTACAGGCTTTATGAAGTAATTTGTGACCAACTTAAACATTTTCACAAAAAAAAAAAAAAGAAAGGTGCAAAGCTAAAGTAAATGCATAAAAACTTTTCATTAGTACTTCACAGGAGAGGAAAAAAACATTTTCTCTTGACATCTCTTGTGCTAAATTTCAGGGCTAAATGTTACATTCTTTCAGATTCCAGAATGTATTTTATTTGTTTTGCCACTTGCTTTTTGCTAATTTAAAAACATTTCTGTTTCATTTTGGGGGAAAGAGTAAGGGTACCATGGTGACAAGAATCCTTATTAAACCCAAACTAGACAGACAGGAACAAAGGGGCCAAATTGTTTCTTCATTAGTAATGTGCTGGTGAAAGAACAGAGTAGCTCTGCCCAAAGTCTAATTAACTCCCTGACAAACACTGTTTAGAGACAATGTTAATTAGATACTTAGCTACTATACTATAGCTTCTATACCTAGCTTGTACTTGAGGACTGGAAAAAATATGGCAGAGTCCCTTTAACTATCTTGCTATCATCAGCCCTTCAGTAAAATTAAGCCTTGAATTTTGTTCTGAGTAGTAGATCTACATGGGCAAAAGAGCTCCCTCCATTTAGCATTCTGTATTATAAGCATGACATAAAAAAAAATTTAAAACCCTAAAGTACACTCTTTTTCCTGCCAACATCCCAGATCTGCACTGAATGCGCTAAAGAGGGTGCATCGGGCTTCTATGTCATTTGTTAGCTTCACATCACAGCAGCGAATACAGAGTTGCTTTCTATAAATACCTAGTTTATGCTTTCTATTGATGTACGTTTGCATGCAAATCTAACATCATGTCATCTAATTATAAGAAGCAGGCTAATAAGTGTGAAGATAAATATTTCACAGAACAAATCAGGAATTATCCTTTTAAATCACTATTATGTGTTGAGAACTATGCTCAGCAATCAATACCAGCCAAAGCCATCTGAAAGATAATTAGGACTGTGCGGACTATAGCATGCCCATTTTGGATGCTGACATTATGTCAAGGATGTCCAAAACCAGCTAGAAATTTTTTTGGTGATTTTTTTTTTTTTTGCACAGATTATTGTATTTCCTTTTATGCTGAGTAAAATATAGCCTTCTTTATAATATTTAATTGTTTTTATAAGAGCTTTTGAACTTTTACCTATACAGAGATTCTGACGATCTTTTTTTTTTCCTGTTATTAACAGCTACACATTTCATCATAAAGTGAAATGTCTCATGCTACTAACATAAGGAAATAATAGACATAGAAAACTGATTCACCACAATACTGTGCTTTTTATTCAGTGCTGCACAATAAGCATAATCACATTTGTAACAGATTTTTGCCAAGTCATCCAAGCTTTATTTTCAGAAGTAGGTAATAAATTAATTAAAATTAAATAATAAATTCAATTCAAATGTAATATTGGACAGTTATGAAGTAGATTTTCTGATTTGAATAAGTAACAGCAATGGAGGGAAAAATCATATGGTAGTTTAGAAGTACCATATATTCCCAGAACTTTATGTATATGACTTTTTTTTAATGTAATAGAATTTGACGGCATGCGTTAGTCTACCTGAAGGACTTCCTCTTAATCTCTTTCGCTAAGGCAGACACTTTTCCCTGACCACCTCTGATGGCAACTATCTTTCTCATCCAACTGAGAAGGAATCATTGAAGCTCTCTGGGGAGACCATCAGTTTTACCCTTTCATCGGGCAAGAGAGCATAAGTGAATGAAAAGTTCACATTCTCTCCCTAGGGCTAGGCACTCTTTCTTGGACTGAGCAGTCCTCTTCCCACTTGGCCTGGTGTGGATTGAGCCTTGAATTACACTTTCATGTTTGAGGTTTGGGTTTTTTTGGTGGGCTTTGTTTGTTGCTGTTTTGTAGGCTTTTTTCTTTCCCAAGAAACAAGGATCGAAGACATCTAGAAAGTTTAGGTGTTGACAGGAACTCTGTTTGGTACAATTTACAGTACGTTGCATTTTCTCAGCCATTCTTAAATGATATTTACCTCTAACATCAATTTGCAATAACATGCTTACCTAATATTTCAAAGGAAAGGAAAGGAAGAAAGATTTTAATTTCATATAGCTTTTGGATAAGAAATCTTTCAAGTTCAGAAGAAAACCAGTAAACTAATTACACAGAACTATTAAGAAACAAAAAATTAGTGAATAAATAAATTGCTTCTCTGATGAAACCATAAAGAAATGAGCCTTTCACCTAATAAATTAATTCTAATTCTAGCTATTTTACTTTCATATATTGATCCCAACTCAAGGAACTTGAAAGGAAATACACTGATTTGACTCTCTGAAAATGATGGTTTGAAAGTCTGCCCTGAACTTGGGCCTCAAAAGACTGTTCAGAAAATTCTCTGTCTTTTAATGTAGAAGAATGTTTCTGCTCCAGTAAGAATTATGCTCCAGCAAAAATTAAGCAGAAATATTACGGACCCAGGCAAATTAAACCCAGATTTTTAAAGGAAATTAGTAATTTCAATCTCTTACTTTTAGTAGGTCAGATAGTGAACATCTCAAATGTTACAGTGTTCTCTAACGCAATGTTTACATGCTGGTGAAGACCTGTATAATGAATGCCTCAGCAATAATTAGATGCCTAGTAGGCTAATTATTTTCTGAATAAAATCAAACAAAGTCATGTAATTAAACAACAGGCAGAGAATATTTTAAGACTTGCACTAATAGTTGTTGAAGTTCTGATTTAGCAGGGCACTTTATACATTTGTAATGTAATGTTGTATATCAGTAAACAAAGGAATGTATAAAACTATTTATGCATCTAAAGGATACTATACCAAAACATTTGCTGTCCTGGCAGTGTAGGGTGGTCTATTTTTCAGATGTTCTCATCAGATGTAAATGTACAGGAGCCAGAAGTTACAAGCAAAAAATTTGTGTTAGGTTCATTTAAACAGAAAAGGTTCTTACAGAAACCGCTGTGAGACTCTGCTTCATACAATGCAGCTCTTTCTTTGTAGAAAGCCGTAGGAAAAAACCTTCAAAGTTATTGGTATCTAAGGTATTTATTATTTCTAAATAAAAATATTAGTATACATTATAGCTAATTTATGTAGTCTTGGAGACTGACAACAAATATTCTATTGCTAAAACTACTTTGTAGTTCATACAGAATATATATTTTTCAAGACAATTCACCCACCTATAAAGAATTGCTTATCTTCCATAAGGAAGTATGTTGAGTAAGACTAAGGGAAATGGGAGGGGAAAGAAAGGTGAAACCTCAGAAAGTACAGAAGATAGAAGAGAAAGGCACCCAAAACACTGAAAAACCAAGACTTTTCTAAAAATGAACCCTGTAGTCTGTAAGGTTCCTGTTAAATCCAACGGGACTACTTACAGGTTTAGAATTAATTAAAAGTTTATGAACTTCTCAAGGTCAAAGCAAAAACTTCATCAAGTTGTAGTACTGAGCCACAGGCAATTGAGCTGTTCCCTGGAAACATTACCAATACTCCTGAGACTATATATCCCCACAGCCACATGCTAACGAAACATGTAAAGATAGCTTGTGTTCTATTTCTCTTACACAGACCTTATTTTTTGCAAAACAGGAAAGAGAACAAGGAAGACAATGGAAAGAAAGAACAATTAAATTCTGTTGAACGATATTTGGGCTCTCAACAGGAAGACCTGAAACACAAATACTACAGGATGGATTTCTATATCAAACTACCTCAGATTTAGTTGGTTTATTCTCAGATTAAGTCCAAATTAAACAGACTTTGAAAAGTTAATATGCATTTCAAAAATCACTGGTTCGAGAGATAAAATTTTAAAAAAAGTTGACAAAACAGCAGAGATAAACCATTTTCCTACATAGTTCAGAAAATATTCTGTAGTATTTCATTTGTTGGTAAGTGGTGAGGCACTGGTTGCCCAGAGAAGCTGTGGGTGCCCCCTCCCTGGAAGTGTTCAAGGCCAGGTTGGATGGGGCTTTGGGCAGCCTGGTCTAGTGGAGGATGTCCCTGCCCATGGCAAGGGGGTTGGAACTAGATGATGTTTTAACAGTCCCACTTTCAAAGATATTCAGCTACTTAACGCCTTGATTTTAATGTGAATTAGAAACCTCCCAATAACTTTTAAAAAGTTACCAGTGCATTTCTAAGTGCCTAATTTTAACATATGAAATAGTACCTTGAAAAAAGACAGCACAGGTAGAAGCCAGGAGAAAGCTCTATGGAAATAGATGCAGACATTCAGATGGACCTCAAGGTAATGGAAATAAGATTTTACCTTGCAGAGAAGTTTTGCTGTAACCTAAAACACCATGAAATTTGCTTGACTGAGAGCACAGGAGAAGGAAATGTTTTCAAAAGACATGGTAGAGAGTGAGGAGATATGCTATAAAATTGTCTGTTATAATCTCTCACCCAATAATTTTGGGGTTTTTTTATTTTTTATTTTAAAAAACTACATAGCATTTTAAGGAAACCTAGTTTTTATTATTTTTCACTTGAATTACTTTACAGAAAAGATGGGTATATTCTGCCCCAGGACAAGCAGGGTTCTGTAACATTTGTCACACTCATTAAGAAATTTAATCATAGGATAGTTTTGAAAGAGCAAAAAATAATTTACCATATGATATTGAATCAGGTGTTTCCAACAGGTTTGCTAACTGTGGTATCACACATCAGACACAGTCATTCCATTCAGTGACACCTGGAAAACTTGGTAAAATACTATATGATATTGGGTTAATTCAGTAAAAATAAGAGTTATTGCAAACCATTGTTCCTAAAATTCTATGTGTATCATGCATTATTATAATGATTTCAAAGTTGCTTTGATCTTTGCATAATATATATATGGCGCAGCAATTTTCATTTCTGGGAAAAAAAGCCACCCTACTATTTTTTAAGCTGTTGGAATATTTGATTTAATGATACTTTGTTTCTGTAAGAACAGATTGAGTATTTTCAGGAGCATACTGTTGTTTGCAGCTTTGTTATTACCATGGTCCAAAGCTACTTTAACATGGTTTGCTATTTGATTGGCTTGCTGGAAAAGTTCGTGTTTTGAAATTTGAGCTCATTTTGGCACTTTTCTTTTGCAAGACATGAAATAAAGCAAATTCAAAAGTGACAATAAATTTTGAAAAGCCAATATATATATATAACAGATCTCCCAGACATATTTGCAAATGTTCACAGTTGTGGCAACATACTACTGAATGACAGTGTGAAAGAAAAATTTAGATATTGAACCTAGAGAAAAACCTATAAACACTGACAAATCTGATGTGATGCTAAGAAAATAATTTAAAAGAGCTAACTTGCTCATCGTATGCTTCTACTCTTCCAGTAGAAATCTTGTAATACAGGAGGTACATCTCCAGTACAGTCAAAGTGAAACAAGACAAAGTAGCAGACACCAAGTTCTGTACTTGCAGTTAGAATGCAGCTAATAAGCTAACCACACCACACAAAAAGATTTTCTGTAGATGTACACTCACAGGGTTATCTCTAAGTGAAGAAGCACATACTGTTGCTGAGGCACAAATTCCCCCGTGACACATAAGGGTACAAATCTGGAGCCATTCTGGGTTATCCTAGATCTGTATGGATGTGGAAACTGCCCTTGGTGTACAGCATGCTTTGATAGCAAATCAGAAAACATTTAGCATATGGCAAGTGGGATGATAAACGGGAAGGACAATTGACAGGGACTGAGAAATTTAACATTGCTTAGTTCAGAGAAGATGACACTGAGAAATGACAGAAATTTATTATCTCTACTGTTTAAAGTGTGTCTAGACAGAATACAGGGTACCTTATCACAGAATCACAGAAT
>VWZZ01003348.1:3222-20705 GCA_013399095.1 Psophia crepitans
CGGGGCACCCTGTGCCAGGGCCTCAGCACCCTCCCAGGGAAGGATTGCTGCCTCCCAGCTCAGCTCCAGCTCCCCTCTGGCAGTTCAAACCCACCCCCTTGGCCTGGCCCTCCCTGCCCTGCAACCAGCCCCTCTCCAGCTTTCCTGCAGCCCCTGCAGGCACTGGGAGGCCGCAGTTAGGGCTCCCCGCAGCCTTCTCTGCTCCAGGCTGGACAAGCCCAGCTCCCTCAGCCTGCCCTCGCAGCAGAGGGGCTCCAGCCCTCGCAGCATCTCCGGGGCCTCCTCTGGCCTCGCTCCAGCAGCTCCATGTCTTTCCTGCCCTGGGGCCCCCCGAGCTGGAGGCAGCACTGCAGGGGGGTCTCAGCAGAGCGGGGCAGAGGGGCAGAATCCCCTCCCTGGCCCTGCTGCCCACACTGGGTTGATGCAGCCCAGGACACGGGGGGCTTTTTCTTTGTTTTCCCTGCGGTTGATCTAATAAAATACCGGCGTAAAGCAGGAGGCTGCTTCTCGCTGGCAGCCTCTGCCGCAGCAGCGGGGCAGGAGCCTGACGCAGCCATCGCAGACCCACAGAGGGTTCAGGCGGGCCCGCAGCTCCATTGTGCCTGTTGGCAGCGGGTTGGTTTAGGGTTTCTAACACAAAATTAGCGCAGAGAAGGCGACACACAGAGTCCTCTTGTTCCCGTGGGCGATGGGTTTTGTACCGGTCGGTGGGTCGTGCTGTCCCGCGCGAGCTGGGACAGGAATGGCGGGTTCCGGCTGGTCAGGGGTAAATCCACCCTGGGGAGGGCAAGTTGTGCCAGAACCGCAGCCCCTCTGCCCCACAGCACGGCGGTGTCAGTTCATGGCTGGAACACACACCCGCATGGCAGAGGCATAAACTCTGCTTTCCCCCCCCCCCCAAGATGGATCCCAGCGAATCCCAAGGAAACAACCAATCTCTGGGATCAAAACAGTAACCCATCCCCAGCCCAGGGCCCCCTGGCTCCCAGCGCCTCGCCTGCAGCTAAACCCAGGGCAGCTGGAGGAGGGTCCTGCTCCCACCCACTGCCCCACCACTCCCACCCCACACACCTTCACCTACCTAGCGAGAACCTCCAGGGGTTTTTCCTCTTTCGTCCCCACACCATCCTGCGCTGCGCTGACCAGTCCCACCCTTCTCAAGCGTTTCCCACAACTCTGATTTCTTCCGGCAGGCTCCCCGGCGTGCCTCAGAGGCTCCCCGGCAAGAAGCGTTAACAGCATGACGGCATCCGGAAGCGTCATGACGCCTGTGCTTGGCCCACCTCTCCCCACCGTTGGTACGTTAACCACCCAGCCTCCTCTGTTCTCCTCCCAGCCAGCCTACGGACAAACTTCTGCCCTGGTAAAGGTAAGTGACTTGTTTCCCTGTCAGAGAGGGGTTTGGTTTTTTCCCCAACAGCACTTTTTCCCAACCAAAAATCATTCAGCGCTTTCGTCGTTTCCAAACAAAGCTGAGCGATCTTACCCTAAACCCCGTACAAAACCAAGGCACAGGCCAGTCCGTTCTCGTTCCGCTTTGCTGGCATCCAGAGAGTCGGGAGACCTGTGTTCGATCTGTCCTTTGAACTGTTTCAGCCATGCTCCTTCCTGCATGGCACCAACCTGTAAGTGGGCAAGACAGAACTGATCCAAGATACGACGTTACGTGTGGATCTGGTCTGAAGAATAACGAAACCCAATTAGGTAGTTCGGGAGCAGAAGAGCATTTCGGTTATCGAGGAGATAAAGTTAGTTTATTCATTTATAGTCACACAAACAAGGGGTCAAACCAGAAGTATCAGGGCACCGAGATACAACAATTTCCCACATTAAATATCAGATTTGCGATCGTTCGGATGAACTTTATACACACATAGTCCCTATTTTCTTTGTAAAATAGGTGCGCACTTCACTTTCCCTTTTTCTTACTCTGCTCCTCTTCCTTCTGCTTCTCCCAATAACACTGAAGAATCTCGTTTAGCTGCTGCTCACACTGGCTTCCGTGTTGGAGTCCATTTTCCCATCCTAAAAGCAACAACAAACAAGATAATTACATCTCCCTTCAGAGCACCCGGCGGGGAATTAGCCTGCACCCATACCGCCGCCCATTTCCCCGAGCCTATCGAAGGGCTGTCGTGTTTCTATGTTGAAAACTCCCACCATTAGCAAGATGTTTCCTTTGAAAAAAAACCAAACCCAAAACCCAACCCCTTTCAAACCCTGTTTCCCCCCTCTCTGGTCCCGTCAAACACCCGCCCGTATTCACAAGGCAGCGACCTGTAAACGAAGCATTCAGGAATTACTCGGTGGGATTAGCTGATCTCCACTGACAGTGGCTGGTTGGGTTTTTTTCTAGCAGCTCAAAATTTATCTTCCAAACCCAAACAGCCCCTTGCTGCATCTCCCTTTCTTATAGTACTATCTAGTCAGAAATAGCCAACTGGGGACGGACTAGAGGCGCAGCAGCGGGTTTCCGCTCTCCGTAGCGGCGTGCTTGTCGTGGAGCTGTCTGGCGGCACGGGAAGAAGGGAAATCCCGTTACCGGGGGACAGATACCCTTCGAGTATGAAAACAGTTGCAGATCAGGCTGCCAACGTGCAACTCGCACGCTTGCAAATAACAGCACGTAGCAAGAAAATGCAATTTCTCACTTTTGATGTGATAAACATGCTGGTTTACACAGTATGCATGCATGCTATAGACTTCCTTAATGAAGCAGGCGCGTGGCGCATGTGGGCTGTAACAGCTAAGGGGCAGTATACACAGTGCCATCAAGGAGCCGAGCTGCGTGCTTTAAAAAGGCAGGAAAAGAAAATAGCACCTTTGCAGTGATGAATTACTCTTCCCCACAGTCTGTTCTTACTCAAACAGGCCAGGTTTCCAACAATCAGCAAATGCCTCTTTGCTCTCGTTAGCGCCACGTTCATTCTCTTCTCCGAGTCTATGAACCCCATCTGCCTCGTCCTTACGCACGACAAAACGACGATCTCCTTCTCGGCTCCTTGGAAGGCGTCCACAGTGGACACCTGGACGGCTTTCGTTTCCAACGCCTCCGCGGGTACGCCGCTAAGTGAGTCCTGAATCTGCGGGTAAACCAAGATGGGTGGCGATGAGCGACGCGACTCGCAGTCAGACGCTTGCAGTAGGCGAACACGCTCGAGGAGTCTGAGCCGAGGGGCGAAGTCGGAAGCTGCGGAGCGCGGCGGCGGTGAAAGCTCAGCTGATCACGGGAAAATGCGACGCAACAAACCGGGTTTTGACAGAACACTGGTGCGTTCGGCGCGGTCCCTTACGAGTCGGAGCAGCCCGTGTTGTGCCTTGGGTGACTGCGGGAGGTACAACTCCAACCCTGCTCAGCGGCTCCTAATCAATTTCTGAAAACTATGTATTATTTGGTTTGCCAGTTTTCTGAGCGTGCGTGCGGAAGGAGAACAAATGGAAAGATTTATTTCTTTTAATTGTACGTTTGAATGAAAATATTTTGACTCATTTTACAGGCAAAAATACAGATTTTCTTTTTAATAAGGAAGAAAAATTACGCTAAACTCTAGTTTACCTATCCAGCCTTTGCCTCTCACTTCTAGTTGACTCTTTCTAGTTGAAACAGAATGATTATTTTAAACAAATACACGTAAGAAAACTGTTTTATTGCTGATACATTACACAGACCTTCGCCACCTGCGCTTTGTAGAGGGTGATCACGCCGACCGCAGATCCTTCCACGCCGCTTGCAATCAGAGACTGGATGAGCTTGACTGTAAAATGAACTTCTGCCGCGTTATAAAAGCTGTTGTCTCTTTCAGCCTGGCAAGAGGGAAGAAGAATTCCCGTTTAGCGCTCTCAAACAGCGGCACGCAGAAAGGAGTAGAACCTAAGAACAACTTTGCCTTTATACATAAGAAATGTTTAAAAACTTACTTGCTCTACCCCGTGGACACTATAAAAACATAGTGTTGGAAGCCAGTCCAATAAAGGCCTTCTGTCTTCCTCCGACACACCGTCTATCAGGTTTCCTTCGTAGAAGAGCTCGTTGGCTACGGCACTAATAGCAGGGTGACATCGGTACTGCATCCGCAGAAGTACTGGTTTATGTCCCTAAAGAATTGTAATAGAGAAAGCGTGACTAGGAAAAAGAACCACTAACTATTTCTCAATGCCAGCTAGGTCAAAAGAAGACATCGGCAGAAACAATTCCTGCAGTGAGCTGGCTTAACCTTCACGCGTTCACTTCAACAAGAGTTACAACAAAAAGCGTGGCCCCCGATTCTTCTCCCTGGCTTGAGAAGCGCACATAAAGATCGGAAGGCAGAATCTGTCCCTGGTTCTCAGTCCGTCCTTGGTTTGCATTTGTTACGCTTAGAAATTTCCGCGCGCCGTGAGAAGAACAACGTGTACGGAGAAACGCGCTAGAATGTGATCTGCTTAATGAAAAACCGGGCTGAAACACTGCTCCTCTCACGGCTCAACCGCGCACCTACAGCGTCACCCTCTGTCTCCTCCAAAGGTGCCGTTAGTGGTACGTACCATTAAGCACAGCCGGTCAAAGAGGGTCTGCTCCAATCCCTTCTCGTGAACGCTCTCAGACCCTTGAACAGTGGGCGGTAATTGCTTAGGGTCTCCCACGAGGATTAGCTTTTCGCACTGAAACCTAAGAAAGAACGTGAAAAGTAAGAGAAAAGTTCTAAAAATGATGTCGAACTGTTCATGAGGCAGGCGTGTGCTGTTTGTGTATCACAGACAGCTCTCCATCAGGCTCCCTTCTCCATCGCCCTCCTTCCACAGCTAAAATACCTCAAGGGTGGACGTACCTCGCGATAGGAAGGAGAGAAGCAGGTTCGGTCATCTGACTGCACTCGTCCAGCATCACTACAGGAAACCTGAGAGTATTCATGCAAGGGAACGGGCAGGCAGCGCAGGTCGCTCCGACCACTTTTACCTTTGTTATCAGGGAGGGGAAAGCGGGTAGACAAACAGGTAAGACGGTTTAATAGTTCATCTCTGCGCAGTACATACCTGTAGCTTCGGCAGCAGAATACCCCTAAATTAATTTGCAGCAGTTCCGCTGCGCGCTGCATCATATTCACTGGGTCCCAGAAAATTATATACTACTGACTTCCAGTAAAAGGCACTGCGTGTGCACAGCAACGGATCTGAGCTCATCACGTCTGGTGCCTGGTGCGTGGATACGTTCGAATCATTCACAGATTCATGTATTTTAAGACCAGGTCTGGTACAGCGAAAGTTCAGATTACACAATCCTCCAAAAACCTGCTGAGCCCCAGCAGCAAAGGTGGCAGCCGTGGCCAGTAGGAATAAGCACAAGGAACAAATCGCTCACGTCTGCTTTGTTACAGTCGCTCTACAAGTTGGGATTTTTTGAGGTGGGACTGAGGAGAAAAGGCAAACAACTGGAAAGATCAAAAGCAGAGAAGATTTTTCTACAGGAGGCAGTAATTTTAAGAGGTAATACTTGGATGCAAAGTAACTTAAAATCTATTTGAAATCTTCTCGATACTCAGCTCTAGGACAGATTTAGCTCAGTCCTTATCATCCACCTTCACCACTATATACTAGTTTCCGGGCGACAGCGCAGACCAGCCGCGCTCAGAAATTTCTCTCTCTCTGCCTTGTAAACTCGATCGGCAATATTAAACCAGATTAAACCGTTCAAAAAAAAGGTTTCCGCCTCATAACATATCGCTGAACAGGAACCACAGGAGAAGCCAGACACGGATGAGGCACTAAGCTGTAACTGTGGAATCAAACCTGTCCTAGGCCTAACGTTTGTTTTATTTTTTCAAAACTCTTGGCAGATGCAAGAGGGGATTCCTAGTTTCTCATTTTATTTCTCAGAACTGGGAGCTTGGCGGGATTCCCAGTTTCCGTTTGCAGGGCCCTGTGGATAAGACGCAGCAAATCCCGCTTTCCCATCCCGCCGCTTTGACTGTACCTGTTGCAGCATGGTTTTATTGGTCCCCAGTTTATGCTGCTCAATACTCTTCCTTACGTAAATTTTTTCAACTGGAGTTAAATCTTCTTTCATGAGAGCAAGCAGCTCTTTCAACTGCTCGTTTTCATTTCCCGAGCCAGCGTGTAAGCTTCAAAACAGATTTGATAACGCGCATTACAATCACTGACAAGAACCGTGCTTTCAGTGTTCAGTGAACACCCAATATAGAAAAATAATCGTACTTTATACACAACAGGAATTCACAGCAACGTACTAACCTATCCCGAGTCCTGCTGGGACAGCCTAGCGCAAAGCCCTGTTTTAAACCGGACCTTTATCCCACCAGCTCAGCGCCCCCCACCCCAGCCAGAGCCATACAGGTAGTAAACAGCTTCTCCAGGCACACAGCTATTTCAGAGTGGGGCAGAACTGGAGAAGTTTTTCATTCTTACACCCTTTTATACCCTCGGTGAGTTACTGGCACCAAGGAATGGAAACTTAACCATTATTCATGTTGAGCTTTGCTTCGTTCTCTCAAATTGTGTTGCAAGTACGGAGAAGATTGCTCACTTTTAAGCAGTTACAGGACAAACCCTGGAACTATAGCAAAGATAACCTGGGTAAGCAGTAGACACGTGAGTTGTTACTATTAATCCTCTGAACATTACGTTTACGATTACTTCCTCCTAGTTCCTATCACTGCAGCAGTACAGATCTATTTCAAACCTGCCTGTTTTGGTTTTCCTCCTCGTGTGAACTCCCAAACGCGTGACTGCCGCTATTTTGTTCTTCTCTACTACTCCCCATTTCAACGCACTAGCTCTATTCAGCAACAACTGACATTCCCAAATCAAGGCAAAATTTCTTCCCCGTGTCGGGTGGGATAGGCGTATTACAGCCTCTTTTTGAATGACTTCAAAATAGTCATTTTACACATTGCGTACTATCGTGAATTTTAAAATCGCTTCGGATCCCGCCAAAATTTCTTACCTATAGGGAAGAATTGCTTTGGTGATTTTCCTAATACTTCCCACTCTGATAAAATTCTCGAATCCAAGATCAAGTAGACTTCAAAGAAAAAGAGATGGTACGTGTTACAGAAATGTAAAAAGCAATATTGAGAAGTTTAAAAGTGGTTCTAAAAATGCTAACAGACCCATCAGAACATGAAATTCTGCAGTTAACTGGATGAAGTAACTTGAGCCACAATTCAAGTAAATCAGAGTAAATTACTTCATCATGATGCCTAATGCCTTTACAAGTCTCCTCTCAGAAGCAGTCTTCCATTTGTACTTTCCCTTCCTCCCTTTATCCTTCCAAACCCCGAGTTCTATCTCACCTTCGCTTCAGGCTCAAGCTTCCCCAGTCTGACTCCCTGCCT
The DNA here is from genome assembly GCA_013399095.1 of Psophia crepitans. Lineage (NCBI taxonomy): Eukaryota > Metazoa > Chordata > Aves > Gruiformes > Psophiidae > Psophia > Psophia crepitans. The sequence goes on from VWZZ01003348.1 coordinate 10,554, forward strand.
CTCCCTCCGTCCCTCCTTCCCCTGCCCCTACCGCGACTTCCTAAGGGTTCCTGAGCAGTATTACTTTCTGTCGTGATGGGTTTTAACAGCAAATTTGATGAGAGCAGACCCCAATATTGGTCTCAGGTAGCCTTACAGTCCCATAGGCACGTGCATGCTGCGCAAAGAAGCAAGGGTAAAACTAAAGCTCCTGTGCAACACTTTCTAGGGAAAGAATGCAATCTTCTTGAAGCGTTACACTGGAAATATCAGCACAACTATCTTTACCATAGAAGTGCATTATTATTTTTAGAACAATAGTCGGTGAAGATCTCAGTAACCTACCCCAGCAGTATCCTGTCAACAGCAACGTTAGTGGAAGAAGCAATCAGAAGCTTCCATGGAGCTGGCCTTGGGCTCTCTGTAGCTTCGCTGCTTTCAAAGAGCTCTACTAGGAACAAGACCACGACAGACAGCAGATAGCTCTTTCCAGCTCCAAAAACACCTGGTATTTTGGAAGAAAAAGCCAAAGTTACCAGTGAAAATTTGCTAGCAAGTACAGTTTCAATCGATTGTTATAACGTAAGTTTATCGTATCAAATATTATGCTGTGATAGCTGTAAAAGCATTCCATGTGCTTGGCGCAGCAGCTCCAAGTACTCGGCGGCGACCAGTTGCCTTACCCTTTGCATTTACTGCCTGCAATAAGTTTACAAAAAAACTGCAGAAGAGGGGAAGCTAGAGTCTTATCCCTAAATTTTCTGGTTGAACACATGCATGACTTGCTAAGGAGTCTCATCAATACATTAACATACTACAAATACAAGTGTCTGCATGCACAGGTACAGAACAAGGAATCTGAGAGATGATTATTGTGGAATGACTTAATAATTTTAACTAGATTGATGTGCCTGGCAGCCTAACAAAAGCTCAGGCTAAGATGTTAGCAGCCTTTTGATGCACGTTGAAAAGAGATGAACCAAAGACAGAATGAAGTATAAACCAGCAAGGAATCATGTGTAATGGAAAAAAAAAAAATTACATGATAATTTAGCAAAGCTGATACCTTTCAAAAAGCGGTTTTAATACAAAAAGAAATAAGGAGAAGACAATAAATAGCTCTGATCTCATGTACAGATCTTGCTAGGGAAGAATTCTATACTTATGTAAAATCCTGCGAAAGGCAGAATGCAAATTCAAGGATCAAAAGCCTCTGTGCTGATAGAATGGATGTGATAAGGTCAAGGTCATTATCAGAGGGGCCTCATCCAAGAGAGGAATGTTCAGGAAACGCCTGAAGTGTAGGTGAGGACAGCAGCGTCACAGAAGAGTTTAAAAGGATATTCCGTACACAGAGGCACTTTATTCAAGCTCATCTTTCGCGCTACCTTTAAAATAAGCCCACATTTACCTAGACATAAGACTCTCCCTTTAAGTCTACCTTGAACTGTAAATATATGATTAAGGAAACTGTTCCTTCACTGACAAAATTTAGAGATATTTCACTAACACTGGCCTCACACAGTAATTAGCATTTTTGCAAAGAGGCAATAGCAACAAATAGCACAATTAGTTGCTACATACCACGTATGATTGTGATAGGGAAGATCTGACGTTCTTCCACCGGTTTGGTATCGTCGCGCGAGCTCATCATCCGAGCTATCCGAACCAGTGATGCAGCTTGATCTGGGTTCAACGAGAACATCTGGATCATTTTTTTAGCCAGTCCCATTGCCACTTCAGTGCTGACAGGCCCATACATCGCTGCGCTTTTCGGACTGGCGGCAGGTGGAATAAATTTCCTTTTGTTGACTCTCTTAGTAGCAGTTTCAGAATCAGAATTCCTAAGAAAAATGTAACAGTCAAAAGTTGCAGTACAATAACTGCACGTGTACAATTTGTATCTCGTGGTTCTGATATTCTCACTCCCCTGACATTGAAATGCTGAGGCTTTATGATTAACAGCTGACATAATTAAAAAGTGCTGCCCTTGCACTCACATACACCTGGGCAGTATTTTCCTGCCCCCTATTACTTCCCTGCCTGAAAGCTAGATCATATGAAACAGGCTTTTGGGATTTAGCACTCTCGCCCTATGTTAACTCTTTCAGTTTGACATACTCTGAGGCCACGAGACTGACAGAATTAGGAGTGGTGGAAGAACGCAGCCAGAGGTAGGAGGGATTCATTTAATGCCTTGTTTGATGCAATGAATTGTAAGCAGTCTTGGAAATACCCCTGCATTGCTCCAATTCTCCAAGAAAATATTTTATTTTTAGGTTTTGTGTCAAGTGAATCTAAAAATTGGGAAGGAAAAACAGTTTCGCTGAAGCCCCGTGAAGCATATGCATTAAAGTCAACACACATCAGTCAGTGCCTGTACCTAATGGTCATCATAATGCTCGATATTAATCTCTAGGATGTAAAACATGGGCTGCAGGTCAGTTTTAAGAAAAGAAATTATAACCCCTGAGTAACAGCTATATTTTCATTTCCGTCTAAATGAAAAATTGCATTGTCAGCAGTTCATCCTCGCACTGTTTTCTGGCTTTAGTTTTCCTCATCCCTATTTTATCAGGGCAAACTCAAAGGTGTTTTTGTGGCTTCTTTTTTTCTGTACCTCCTGAGAGACTGTATGCTCACAGTGCGACCGAAACAGTAACTTACATTTTTAGTAGATATGGTATTAGCGGTAAAGTAGATGGATTGAAGTGCTCCTCCATATTTCTCAAAGATGTAAGCTCACTGCTAGCGTTACAAACCAGCAAGGCATGAACAAACACTGAAAAGGCCACAGAAAAATAAAATTGGGAAAAAATTAAACCAGCCTAAAATTTCCAATCAGCTAAATAAATGAAATTCAAAATACCAAAAGAGTCATCAGCCTCCTGTAACAGAAACCAGGTCAACCCAATTACCACACCCGGCAGAATTTTACGGATGAGGAGAACTATCAGCCGTTCTTGTCAAGCGGCGTTATTGTGAAATATTTGTGATTCCAACGCTGTGAACCTTCTGGGAAGAAAGCTTTGATAAAAATCCTTACTCCTTTTAGAAACAGTCGAGATATTTGAAGGCTTGGGAGTTCAGGAGGTGAATTCTCTAAGTAAACTGTCTGTATCACAATAGCTAAGCAGATGTTTTCTTAAAAAAAGACAAGACGGGAACATAGGAGCACCTCCCGTGGGCCAGGCTCGAGTTCCGTCTCAGCTTCTCTCTAAAGTGTACAAAACTGGATGCCTGGGGGGAGGGTAAGAACAGAATGAGTATTCTGATATATTTTTCTAATTCACTGCCAGTTTCCTAAGGTTCTGGGGCTCCGGGATTGCCTAACTAAGAGGTTTGTAGTATGTTTAGTAACCCACGTATCTCTATCTTGCTGCTGTTTATCACTGCCACAATTATACATTACTTAAAGCTTGATTTTCATACGACTTCGGGGTTCAGTTTTATAACGGTTATACAATTATGAAATAATCCATATTTATCATCGCAAAGAAAGTCAGGACCAAAAATTTCCTAAGAAAAACAAAAATGCTGCGATTTAAAGGCATTAAGACTGAAAAGCTATTGCCAGACAGATCCGGCCTCACAATTCACGCTCGGGGAACAAATGAAACCAAATCTCCAATTGCATTTGAAATCTGTGGCTTTCCTATTTTCCTTTGTCTACCATTATAAATTTTCTTTCCTGTATTTTTTTCATCTTCTGAATGTAAATCAGAGCAGGAGTTTAATGTAGGTTCACCCAATTACGCTTTGCAGTAAGCCTCTCCCTAATGATTACATAGAAAGCCTAAAAAGACTAGTTTGTTAACTTGAAACGCTCTGTTTACCTGCTGAAGGTTAAGTGCTACGAATAAAGCCTTTTGTGATCAAGCACACCATTTTCATACTGCATTAAAAGCAAGCAAGCAGAGGAACATTATTACTAGCCCCAGAATGACCACATAATGCATTCTTAATCTTTTTCTTTGACAAAAGACCCAAAACAACCCCAAAACTTTAGCTCAATTCAATAGCAAAAATAAACCCCGTGCATCCCGTTTGGCAGCACGTGTGTCATTTTTCTGTGACATCTACAGCAGACCCACACCGTTTCTCTCCGCGCCTAAGGCCCGCTAACCTTACTGTTTCCAAAACGCCGAGGACACAATACCCCAAAGAAAAAAGTCAAAACCAAAAAGGATGGCTGCAACTGAGTTGGGACCAGCTTGCTAAAGAATATAAAGCTCAGCGGTTCATAAAAACCCATCAGTGCTAGGTGCAGGAATATTCTCCTTTTAAAAGACAACGATGAAGATAACTAGAACTAGAGAGATTTGGGGGTTTTTTGAATTTTGAAACACTAATTTTTTAGTCATTCTACACTGCAGCAACAAAGGCACAGAAGGGAACAACGAGACAGCCAAATCACAGATTTAATACGTGGCTTTTTATATAAATACAAATTTTGTATCCATAGTGGGTTGTTTGGCATGTCTGTTTGTTTTGGTTTTCAAGGACAGTAACAACATATTCCTGTTACCTCCACTCTGACAGTCAATTTGCCTCTATAATATCTATTTCCCACATTATCCTCCTTTCTTCATCGCCCATTTAGAATTTCTTACCAGCTGCTTTGCAGGTTTAACTGCATTAAGTACTGGATTTTAAACAGTGCTGCAAAGATACAAGGAAAAAGCAATACTGTGAATAAAATCATGTACTGGACCTGAGAAATTCTCATCTCATCCTTCATGGCTGGCCAGATTTTGCCCCTCAGTAGCTGTCTCCCACAATTCTGAATTATTTGGTGTAGAACTCACTATTTGATCGCCAGTTTGAGGGACAGTAGCCTGTCAGCGGTAGTAATTCTACTTCGTTGTTGGAGGACGGTCCAAAGAAAGCACTGCTTGCAACGAAAGTATCAAGGGAATCAAAGTTCAGAGTCTTCGAAACAACCCAAATATCATCTGTAAAAAAAAATAAATACAGACTTCTCATAAGCTTCTTCTACTGCCATCTTTTAAGGAAAATTAAGCTGGACAAAACAGCTCAGCAGTTACTGTGCTGCAAATGTTCTGGTTTATTCGGCACGCCTGATGAGACTGAGGCTCCCTACGCTATATTCCAGTAACGCGTTACAGAGCACAGCAAGGGAGATTTCAAAGTCAGGAGTAATAATGGTGTGTATCTATTTGCCTGAAACAAAAATGATCAAAAATTATCACACACAAGTCAAAGTTTTGTCCATGCAGAGCTTCGGAATACCGTGCTTTCCTGAAACTTCTCAATTCACAGATTTAACACACTCCAAACCCGAAGAAGTGGAATTTATATTTTTCTAAGGTAGCTGAATATTTACAAGAAAAGCTGAATTAATGAGATAATTCGATTCTCACTCTAGAAGGGCAGCAAAACAGCAGGGTTGTCAGGAGTTTAAAAAAAGGATTCAGTTTTTTCCTCTTTAGATTACAAATTCAAAAGGCACAACATGACACGGACAATTCTTCTGACGCTTAAGATTCGCTTACCTTTGCTATAGAGAGAAGAATGCTCCTTTCTGCTTAGTTTGAGGTATAATTTGGTTTTGGAATCACCATCAAATCTGGCAGGTGTACTCATAAATTTCTTGAACTTACTATACCGCTGCGTTTGAATTTCAAAGGCTTTCCTGTTAAATTGCAATTTTAAGAAAAAGTACATAAACAATTGGCAGATTTTGGATTCACCGCCAAAAATAAGAAAGCTCCGCAGACTGGACCCAGTTACGCGGTGCAAATCTTGGTGGTTGGTCATCATCTTACGTTACCAACTTTTAAATACATTTATCTTAACTGCAAAATACTTCTCTCATTTCAGCCGTAATTAAATTGCTTCCCCTACAGTTAAGGGGCACAGAATAGCCTTCGACACAATTTCTAACATTAAAATTAGAACCACCAAGAGAATAAACCAGGCGATTAAATGAACAGGAATTCACATGCAACAGTGGTAAGGGATTTCATGAAGCCATGCATCGCGTTGCCGGTAAGCAGTTTTGATTTCAGAATACCTCACCAAAAGCTGGCATCCCTCATAGAGACAAATCTTTTGACTTCTGAGGTATGTCCCAATACTTTTAATATCATGAAGCACTACGCTAGGTCTGGATTTTATCTGTGTGGGATTCACGTCTTCTATCCACTTGAAAAATGAACACTGCTCGGCTTTCGGGGCATCACAGGTATAGAACCAACGACCCTAGGAAGGGAGAGGGGAAAAAAATAAGAGACCATTAGGACATTAAACAAGGAAAAAAAAATAGTATAAAGCAATGGATCAGTTCCCAGAACTCTCAGCTTCCAAAGCCAGTGTGCGTAATCATACTTTACAGAAATCCCATACAACCTAGAAAATTATTCAGGTCTTTCTCTCTACATACATAAAACTTTCTGTATGGAGAAAAGTATTACATCAACAATTCTGGGCACTAGTGGATACTGCAACTGATCTTAAAAGCGATCTCTGCGACACGTCATTTCAGCTGCAGCTGTAAATCATACAGAACTGCCCTGCAATTGTTCGCACAGTATGGCCTATACACCACACCCACACCCCAAACTGTAAACCAACAAGGAATAAACAGCACCTTGTTTTGACCTTCTTTTTTAACCATAACCAGCTTAGCAGGACGCACGTGATTGCAGAGCGGAAGGCAGCTCGCGCTGCTCTCGCTTTGCCCATCTTTCAGCGAAGTGTACGATGAGATGTCCGCTTTTGAAAGAGCGCTGTGCAGTCTCTGTGACAACTCGAAGAGCACCGTGTTTAATTGCTCTTGATGGAGAAAGGAGAATAAAAGAATAATCAGGACCGCCTTAAAATGGTTACACAAGTACATGCAAACAAATATATTTTTCTTTTGAAAATTTCAATCCAAACTGAAATCCAAATCTCAATCCAAATATTTAATCTGAGTCCTAAAAGGAACCACGTAACCTGCAGAATTCACATACTGCGCATGCAATTCGTTTGTTCTAACTGCCTTACTTTCACTCAAATCATATTTGAATGACTCCAAACGAGCCACACATTAATTAACTGTTAGACAGAAACCTAAAGACCGGTAAACAGGCACGAGGTTAGATAGCTGAACAGAAGTGTGCTGGTATTTTGGTTTGTCTTGGCGATTTTAGGTATAGACTGAGTATATTTCAGTATATATATCCCAAAGCGGTTGTTCCGATAGATGACGCTGACGATCTCTCTCCCTCTCACCCTGCTTTGTGAAGCTTTGGAAACGCACTGTTTAGAAGTGACAGCATTTGACACAGCACGGTGTTAGACGTACCTGTCAGAGCAGCTTTAAAAATCTGTTTGTAGTGAACGTGAGACTGAAACACAGGTGGTATAAAAATCTTTCTTTTAGGAAGAGTAGCGTACTTTACTTTATCCACAGTAGGAAAAGACAACTCGGAAATCATTATGTCCTAAAAAACACCGCAGAAAAATAAACCTTTAAGACTTTCAAAACCCCGAATTAGACCAATTTTCATCCAACCCTATCCATCTTTCTTCTCTCTCCCCTTTTTTTGCTTTTATATATTGTGCTCTCATTAAGAAGTACAACTAACTAGAAGAAATTCAGGGTCTCATTCTGCAAACAGAAGTTTCAACACGAAGACCCAGAAACTGAAGAATCAGTTTTCTAAAAGCAAAACACAAATCCCCGTCACCACAAACTGTTGCAGCCTTTGTTAACAGGAAGTACGGGAGCGTGCGTTCCTGCCAACAGGAGTAATATTAAGTACACCCAGAGCTACAGCATAGAGCTTGGACTGTCATTTAGGATGTACATGAAGTTAAAATTCTCCCCTTGACAAACAGCCTGCATTTATAATGGTTTCAAAGGCTTTAGAGCCAATTACGTAATTGAGAATCATGTTTTAAGCCCTAGAAATGGGGAAGGAGCCCACAGACTCCATTTTTAACCCCACTTCTGCACAAAAATAAATCCATCGGATGAAACCATAGCAGGGAAGGAAGCGTGCGTACCACAGGCTGTCCCTGTGCCTGCCATCCCAGCTAGTCCTGAGGAGCTTCTCCCACCTCGCTACACTCCAGTCAGCAGCATCATCAGTTTCTTCATAAGCTTTTTAAAATCCAATATATATGGATTTTATATGTACATAAACACAATGGTATATTCCAGCGTGTACGTGAAATATCCCAGTTATTTCCACACCTCTGTTTACATTTTACTGTATGCAGTTTGAACGAACTGGAAAACACAGCATACTAAGTTTGTGTCCAAAACAATAAAAAAAGAGAAAGAAAGGAAGTCCGACATTTTCATTTACTTCAAACACAGCCATTTGACAACTTTTAAAACTTGACTCATGGTCAGTTTGGGGTTTTTTTTTTTCCAGTTTACCCCATTTGTATAAGACAGTCTACTGGTCACAAACAGCTGTGCTTGTTTTTAGGTGGTTATTCAATGCCATAACTTCTCCACAATTAAAACTGAGGACATTTAAAATATTTTAAAATCAGAGACTACGCTTTGAAGATACGGGTGTTAAAAGGACACCAATTTCACAATTAAGGAAAACACTTCTTGGAAACAGTCTTACCAATTATAGATGACAAAACAGCCCAAGAGCTTTTATTTCATCTTCCTGCCATCAACGTTCAGATTAAAAATCTAAATCTGGCACTGCGCGCGCCAAGGAGTTACCTTGACAAAGGATTGGTCACGGCACTTAAAAAACACATCAGCAGCTGCTGTTCTGTAGCTGAGACTCTTTGGTGTTAACTACGTACGTAAAAACATCTCATCCAATCATACTGATAATATCTTGCAGGAAATCAGATAAATGCAGCTACTGGGTCCAGAAAAATGTGTTTCTGTCACTTCTGACTGTATTTGCTTGAACAGTTACACACCTGGCCATCTCCTGTTACAGCGTGGCAGCTCAGATGACTTAACACCTTTTGTGTTGCTTCAGCCAAAGGTGTCTGACTTAAGTGCAGAGAATGCAGCTTCCTCTCTGAAATCAAATCTTGGTGGCTGGTATTTGCACGGCATTTCCCAAGCACGCTCTTTGCTGTCAGAAGAGGCGCGGAGCCGGGAGCACTTTTATCCCCAGCTCTGCTCTCTCCTGTGTCACCCAGCGGCATTCCAAGGACGTTCTCGGCACAGATGTCATCAGTCACTTCCCTGTCATCACTGTTTTGAGTTATCAAGTCACACCGAGCACTGTTTTGATATTTTAGCCACTTGCTTTGTCTATACTGCGAAGCCGCGTTAGGGAAGGCTGGTTCTACAGATTCCCTTTGTCCATCTTCTGTATACTCCCCAAACACAGAGGTTTCATAATTTCTGTCCTCAGGGCCGAAAGCACTGATAGGAAATACCGCTGACTGGTGACATAAATTGACTACTGAAGAGCTGAAAGGCCGCTGGACCTCCTCGCTGTCAGTCAGATAAACCGCGTCGGGAATCTTCTCAGCGGCAGGAAGGGTGACAAATGGAGTTCGTGTTTCAGCTGCGGGTCTGCATCTTGAGAGGTTGCATTCCTCTGGAGAGCTGGACTTCTCCCGTGCTGTAGGGCAAATACATCTTACAAGCAACTTGTAGCACCAACAGATGGCACATTAACTTCAGGTGTACAAAAAACTTGGGATAAGAACATAATTCTTAGTTCTTCCTTTTACATCCTGTCTTCTAATTGGCAAGCCCATGCCTGTGCACTACTACCCTCAATTTCCATATGACACGAGTGATTGCAGCTATGATTCTTTAAATACTTAAATCCTTATATTCAGAACACGTTTCTGCTGTAGGCACTCAACTTGTATAGAAGAAAATGTTTGGTAGAAATTATTTAAACAGTGCTGTGTTTTGGAGGTCATTAATTTGATATTTTTTTTTTTTAAATCGACAGCCACCAACTGGGAAACAAACAGCCTAACATTTGCTCCTTTTCCCAACAAGATCACCCACAAACCCGTGTAAATTAATATTAACTGACGTAGATAAGTAGGCTTGTAGTACCACAAGCATCCTTTTGACTAAATCCACTATCAATAAGAAATGACAGTCATTGATAGAATCATAGAATCACTAAGGTTGGAAAGGACCTCTGAGATCATCAAGTCCAGCCGTCAACCTAACACCACCATGCCTGCTAGACCATGTCCTGGAGTGCC
>VWZZ01003348.1:30335-55535 GCA_013399095.1 Psophia crepitans
TGGCAGCGGTGGCTTCACGCGTGGTCAAGACCTGACGCCCCCCGTTGGAAGGAAGGGCCCCACGCTGGGGCGGGTGGGGGGGTGGGTGAACATATGGGGAGCGCCTGACTTTGGCCTTGTGTTTTGGTGGGTGTTTTTATGCATACGACGACCATGAGAAGTCGCAGCAGCAGTGCCGAACCCTGCGGCGGTCAGTACCTGTGCAGTCGGCCTTCTTGGGAGCTCAATTTAGCCAATTGCTCTGCTAGCAAAGATTAAATTTGGGTGAGAAAAATGTATTTTGTGTTGCGTGTTTCCCCTTTGAAGGGTAAGGAAGACAAGGTTCTCTGAGAGTTGTGCGGTGCTTCTGGGCCCAGCTGTGCAGCTGCTCATGGGGCGGTAGAATGTCTCGCTCTTGTACCCACCTCTGTCCTGGTCTCAAGTGCTTATTGCTTCTTCCCTTCGTCAGCTCTGTTGCTTATTCAGCTCCTTAATGAGTTGGTTTAACCCACGCATCCAGCAGGGAAGGACCAGAAAATGGCAACTTACTTCCTAGGTCACAGGATTGAACTGGTTTACCAGAGGGTGAGATACTCCGAGGGAGGGCTGTGTAGCAAGTAAGATGAGAGAGCTGGCTGCCCTTTTGGTGTCCATGAACTGTTGGTTCATATAGCTGAATCACAGGCTTGTGCTGCAGGCCTGTGTTTTGTTAAAAACCCCCTTTCCGCCTCTTGTGGTGACAGAGGAAAGGGTAACCACGACAGGACTGACACAGTGGGGTCTGCCTTTGTCTGGAAACAACCTTAACACCCATCGCTGTCCTGAGGAAGCGAAGCCTTTTGCGTTTGAGAGCACGCTGGTGACATCTCTTGAATGCCTTAAATATAGGTTTAAAATTATGTATTGGTTTCACTGCTTAAAATGGGAGCAAAGCAGGAGGTTCTCTGTTTTTCAGGTTAAGAAGAAAGTTGTGCTGGTCCCCATGTACTAACTTGAGTCTTGTGTTAGCACAGTTTCTGCAGAGTGAAGTTAAAAGGTGGGATAGGAACTTAAACGGCTGCAGCTCTACCTGTGTGTATATTAGAGTGAGAATACCCCAGGTGGATTACAGAGTGCTTTTCTGAAAGTCATTCAAAGTTTGTTGAATACTTGTGCTTATTTGGAAGTAAATTTTCAGAAAAGGAAGTGTTGCCACTGGCTGTATGGAAAGGTTTTCTTAGTATAAAAAGTATTTTGAGTTATTGTTTTTCCTCCCACCCCTGCTTGCCTGATTTTGCGATTTAAAATGCCCAAAGCAAGCGAGCAAACATTTGCTTCGATGCTCGATATAAATGGGTAAAGGGTATTTTATAACCAGAACCCTGTTTCTTCCAGACCCTGGGTTACAGTTAAATTTGTTATAGTTTTTTAGATCTTTATAACAGTAGAAGTTGGGTTTGGAATTTGGCTGTGTATGGGTCAGCACCAGCGTGTCTAATGTTTGCCTTTAAAAGTGAATAGGTAAGTTACTGTAGATTTATATGGACCTGTATTGCTTTGGTTTGTGTTATCTTTGCTTTCTTAGAGTTCCCTCCCCTTGCTTAATTGTCCCTCCTTTTCCTGCTTTCACTCTCACACATAAGGACCCTGTGCTTTTATTTCATTTGAGGAAAACCAAGCGATGGCAGCTGTTTTGCTGTAACAGAATGAAATTTTGACCCTGCTTTTGCTTTCTTCTAATTTGAATTGTCTATCAGAATAGTACTTGCAGGTGTGAGGTGACAGTGTAAGAGCTGGCAAGCCAAAAATACGGACTTGTGTGAGTCACACCTTGGCATTGCAGCTTTCATGGATGAGTTGAGGTTTGTGAGAGTAATTGCAAAAGAAGAGAATACCAGGCAAAAAAGCAACTGCTGCACGTTATTGACGTGCTTACTTAGAAACAGTATCTTCTTAAACACTGAGTTTTAATCTGGTGGTGTTTCAGGTATTTCACTGCTAAATGTAAGATTGTATACAGAATCTAATTACAGATTCATAGCTGACATTTACTCTGGCTCTGTGTTCCCAAGCTCCTCCAATGTAATTTTCTCAGAGCTTCATTTCTAAAGCAAGTAGCGCAAAGTGAGGGCTGGGGGTTGGGTAGCCCAGAATACAGCTAGCAGCTGTTATTTCTTTAAGCTTGGATGAGAACCTCTCTCCTGGGAAGGAAGTCCCAAGCCTAAGAGACTCAAAATGCGTGCAACACTTAGATGGCTTCTTAAAAGAAAGCTTTGCTGTACATAAGCCACATTTGTTATATGTCAGCGTGGTCATTTAATATTGATCAGCCACCAAAAGGATCCCATGATGATGCTTTACCTTTAATGGTGGCAACTCGCTACGACCCTTGGCTAAATAGTGCGTGGTTCTGCTGACTATTAATATCAGTATCTTTCTGAAGGACTTGAATGGAGCTTGAACTTCTGCCGGAGTTTTACCTGGTTTATCTTTTCAAGGTGATTGTTGACCTTTCACTATCTTGAGCGGTCACAGCAGGGAGAGAAACTGATATCCGCCTAAGGAAGCCTGATTTGCACAATAATTTGACGACCATTTCCATTTTTGTCATCCCGTTGTAGAGGTGGGCTTCCTTTCTGATGACTGTACTCGGGTTCCCTTCTTATGTTGCCTTGCAGAGAGTTGAGAAGTCTTTCATGTGGTGATTGCTACATTAATTACTTTAATTTTTGTGTTAATTTCATTTTCAAAAAGCTGTCTGCTTTTGGCAGTATTGCTTTGTTTTGCTCGTGTAAAATTGAGGTACTGTGGTGACAGGCAGTTTCCAAGGAGGACTGACTAGCTACAGTGAAACGAGATGTGAACAAAAAACATGACGATGCATGAACAAGGTTTTACATTTTTCAAGGTAAATCTGGACATTCAGGTCCCTTCCCTCTAGTCAGTCACGAATTTATAGGGGTCTGACTGTGAGGTTCTGACAGAAATCGGTTTGTTGGTTGGTGAAAGAGCCCTAACCAAAGAAAGGAAAGATGTTTAAGGGCAGCACATAGCGGGCTTACAAGTAAGGGTGTGTTAGAACATTCTGAAAGCCAGGACTGGAAGGTTTTGAATTACTGCTCTTCGGTAGGGCCTTGGCAACTGCTAGAGACAGTGGTTTGCATTTTTGATGTAACAAATACAACTTTTACAAACAAACTTTACTATTCCCACACCTGCTGTGAATGCCAACTAGGTGTCTAAGTGTATCTTTACATTGTATTTGTTTATAAGGATTAATAGATGCTTCTTGTTTGGAGGTCACACCATAAACTTTTGCAGCAAGCACTTCAACTGCTGTGTGTGTCAGTGTAACCTGTTTGCAGCCGCTGAATTTACGATGTATACTTGCTGAGCGTGATCCTTTGGCCAGCCTTTTCAGAAGTCTATGTAATCCAACTTCTTTTTTCCTGTCTCTTCTTCTACGTAAAAGGGTAATTTTTGAAGTGCATAGTGCTCTGGGGTTTTGGTGTGTTCTTTTTGATGGTTTGTACTGGGAGATGTGGGGACTAGTGAACAAATTATTTCTGTCCTTTTTTTTTTAAATCTAAGAAAATGTGTTTATTGGGAGAGAAGTCATCTGCTTTTTAGATCAAGGTTTTGTACTCTTTAACAAGTAGCTTGCTTTTCTGGTAACAGGGAAGTTATGTATTATTAAACACACTTGGAGACCTGCACGAGTGCTTTAAAGAATTGACTTTATATATATTTATTTTTTTAATAGCGCTGTTTGTCTGATACCTCACAAAATCAATTGGGACTGTGAATCCCGTGACTGCTGCTGAAATTCAAAAGCTGCTGTTAAAAATCTAATGGGGAGGGCAGACTGTTCACAAGGCATTCTGAATTAACACAGTAGTACAAATTTTAAATGAGGAGCCTGCAGTTTGGTACCAACTTGCCTCCAGTGAATCTCGGTGGGTAAAGGGCAGTACTAGGCGCCGTGAGACGTGAGTTCCAGCTTAGTCTTCACGGCAGAGTTATTGTGTGACCCAATTTTCCTCACCTTCTGTATGCTTTGTATTTTTCTGCGCTACAAATAATGAATGACACATAGTCTCACAGGGGATCTGTGAAGCTTTTCATGTAAGGTAAAACAAGAATGTTTGTGCCTTGGAATAAGGATATTTTTATTTTTCTTAAAGGTCATATTTAACTTTCAGTTGACAGAATGACAGGAATGGAGACTGAAACGGCAAGAGACAAAGCTATGGAAGAAGAAAGCACTGAACAGAAGAAGGAGAGAGAGAAAAAAAAGAGGTCAAGGGTTAAACAGGTGCTGGCAGATATAGCAAAACAAGTGGATTTCTGGTTTGGCGATGTTAATCTCCACAAAGATAGATTTCTCCGAGAACAAATAGAGAAGTCCAGAGATGGATGTAAGTTTATGTTCACTATATGTCAGTAAACAGATACGTTTAACTTTTTTCTTCACTGTATTGCTGTGACAGTCACAAGTGATTTTTGAGGTGCATATCTACTCCTGGGGAAGACAGTAGTTTCGTGCTGCAAACCAGCGTTAGGATTAGCAGCTCAGGAGGCAGAGCTTGGTACTAGTTTTTAGAAATGGTATTTAGTGTTTCTTGCTTCCTTTCCTACCAGCTGCAAGTAAAAGGCATCTGCCAGGGTAAAAATGACTGTTTGGGAGACCTGATTTTTTTTTTTAAACTTCGTATAATTTTAAGAATATGCAAACAAACAAGGGGCATTTTGCCCTTGGAGGTACAAGACTTGACTTGTAGGGTAGGGATATGCAGAAATTAAAATGTCACTTGGATTTGCTGTTAGATACAGTTATAGATACACTTTTTTCATGTTTTCTGCACAGACTTGATATTTAAGCTGTTGTGTATTTGCTTGTAGGACTACAGTGGGTCTCTTTCCTTTAGACGACTTCTGACGTGGTTGATTTCACTTCAGAGTAGGAAACTAAGCTTGGTTCTGAAAGTATTTGCCGGTTCTGAAGAAGTTAATTTGCACATTAGCTGCAGTAACTACTATGCTTTTGCTTTAAAACACAGTTTATGTGTGGTAAATAGTCTGTCAGTGTAAGTCTTGAATTAACTGTTCTAGATGGACTACAAGTGAGGTATATCTGTAAAGAGAGGTGATCCTCTTCCATCAAAACACAAAAAAACCCCAAACCCAGTTTCCAGAAATGTTTACTTATTTTTATTTTCTTAAGCAATCCACATTTGTATGGGAAGTGTAACCTTCTAGCTGCTGGGTATAGTCCTCAGTTATATTGAACTTTAAGGAAGCTTTAAAAAAAAAAAAAGGCCTTCAGAGGAATAAAATATACCCTCCGTTTTCTGGAGATGTTAGAGTTTGGATGTCTTTACCTCTTTTTATTAAGATTTAATGCTACATCATCTTCTGTCAAGGTTTTATCAGCATGACTCATTGCAACTGAAGTGCACAAAGGGGCTCTTTTGTGTTGGGAAGACTGGGTTAAACACTTAATTGAGTACTCAAAGGACAGGCATGTTTTCAATGCAAATTGGTTTTGTATTGTAAAACTACATCAGAAAAGGGTTTTTCTTCCTTTCTTTTCAAAGACAATAGTTATCAGTGGGGAGGTAAAGGAACAAAATTCCTTTGATAAAGGTTAGCACAAAAGAAAATAAATATAGGTTTACTTGAAACTTTCGTTTCGATGGTGAAAAATTTCTGTAAATCCTTGGCAGCACGGTTACATACTGCATTTATGACTTGTAGATTGTTTTACAAAAATAGGAGTGGAGTCGTAATGTCAGATTAGTAAACCCGAACTAATGCTTTGTAGATTACCCTGACTTAATCATTTGCACTTTTTTTATCCTTAGATGTTGACATATCACTGCTTGTTTCTTTCAACAAAATGAAAAAATTGACTACCGATGGAAAATTGATCGCTCGAGCAGTTAAAAGTTCATCTGTTGTAGAGGTATTTAATATTTCACTCTTGTATCTGCTGATGCTGGGATAATAACGATAGTGGTACTGAAATAGGCAATAATTTTACGGAAAATGCTTGTTCATTTCTTGTTCCTTTTAGTTGGATTTAGAAGGAACTAGAATCAGAAGACGCCAGCCCCTGGGTGAGCGACCGAAGGATGTGGATAGTCGTACAGTATATGTGGTAAGGTTGTACTTGTTGTATAAGCCTCGTGTCTCGCGGAGTGCTTTATTTCCAACTGGAGAAATTCCTTTAAACTTTCTTGTTGTTAATTCCTTAAGAGTGCAGTTGTCTATGGCAATCTAACTGCACAGTCTTATTTGCCGTATAAAGACCAACAAAACCAAAATAAAGCAGCTGCATAGTTTTACCAGAATTTGCATGTTATTTTTTCTTTGAGGACGTCGTGGATTTAGTACAAGAAACGTTTACGTAAAGTATAAAAGCCAATAGAATTTGATCATCTTTTTTTTCCTCCAAAAGAAGAGGACAGTGTGAAGGAGGGAAATGCATTGTAGATGTTCTGAACTTGTAATGCTAAGGCCTGTAGAGTGGGATTAATGTACGTGTTTAATGCAGTAAATATTTTCTGTGTCACAAGGGTGTCTGAGCATCAGTATTCCTGTTAACACACGGTACGTCTGCGCAGGTGGCTGGCTACTGTTGTGCGGTGTATGTAAGGGAAATAAAATAAGCAGAGGCAGGTGAGCGCTGGCAGTGACCATGGGATTAGTTTTATATGCTGATTTTTCTTCTGCTGGCTTAAATCATTTTAAATGCTGAGCAAAGAGCTGCTTCAAGTGCTAGTGGGAAGATGTGTGCTTTCATTTAGCCATTGCTGCTTTCACTGGACTTTTCTAGTTAATGTCATTAGAGGAGCAACACTGGCACTAAGAAATGATGCCAGTGAGGCATGACCTCACTGAGGGATTGAGGGATGACCATGAGCCAGCATGACCTCATTGAGGGATGACCATGACCCAGCAATGTGCCCTGGTGGCCAGGAAGGCCGATGGCATCCTGGGGTGCATTAGAAGGGTTGTGGTGAGTAGGTTGAAGGAGGTGCTCCTCCCTCTCTATTCTGCCTTGGTGAGGCCGCATCTGGAGTATTGCGTCCAGTTCTGGGCCCCTCAGCTCAGGAAGGACAGGGAACTGCTAGAGAGAGTCCAGCGCAGAGCCACAAAGATGATCAAGGGAGTGGAACATCTCCCTTATGAGGAAAGGCTGAGGGAGCTGGGTCTCTTTAGCTTGGAGGAGGCTGAGGGGTGACCTCATCAATGTTTATAAATACGTTAAGGGTGAGTGTCGGAAAGATGGAGCCAGGCTCTTCTCAGTGTCATTAAGCGACAGGACAAGGGGCAATGGGTCCAAGCTGGAGCATAGGAGGTTCCATGTTAATATAAGGAAAAACTTTTTCCCTGTGAGGGTGACAGAGCGCTGGACCAGGCTGCCCAGAGAGGTTGTGGAGTCTCCTTCTCTGGAGACATTCAAAACCCGACTGGACACGTTGCTGAGTGATGTGCTCTGGGTGGCCCTGCCTTGGCAGGGGGGTTGGACTAGATGATCTTTTGAGATCCCTTCCAACATCTTAAGATTCTGTGATTCTGTGAAATATTTACAAATTACATTAATGTAGTCAAAGCTTTAGTATAATAACTTTGTTTTATCAAACAGGATCTGAGTTTGCTAGACAATCGGGGTACTTTATAAAGTACAACCTGTTTACAAAATCTGTTACTAAAAGTGCCTTTTGTCTTCTAACATACAAACATCATTCTTTTAAGGGCAGAATGTTCCTAAATGAGCTAGTCGTATTTTTAGGGTTTAAAAAAATAAGAAAATCCTCCTGATAGCACACTATCTTGTGGCTACCTTATACTGAAATGGTTCGTTAGTTCAAATGAAAATAGCTTCTGCTGCTGGAAAACCTCCACATCTCAACACGATATTTTACATGTGTCAGAGTGAAACAGCTCTCATCATCTTGTTGAGCCACTTAAGTGATATCATGGGAAGAGATTTGATGGTGGAACTGTCACTTATTGCGAATTCTGTGCAATTTTTTTTAAATAGAATTGAAGCCAGGGTGGAATCCCCTTTGTCTCTATAGAAAGCTTTTCATGGCTAATGTCAGTTTAGGTATAGACCTGTAGCTGTTAGCAGCTGAATTAGTAATTTCAAGCAGGCACCAAGCTTTTCCTGATGAAGATAAGTAATAATCATGCCCAAAATGCTTCTTTAACAAAAACCCAGAAAAGGTTACTAGTTTTCAGTACAATGTGTCAATCGTAGTGTTTCCCTAACGTGATTATAGGGACTGCTTAGAACTTCTCAAATACGTTGTCTGCATCGTGTTTTGAAAATATATTCCAAATGTAATGATCTACATAATTGACATACATGGCTTAAATACATAGCTAATTGGGTTTTAATTGCAAGTTTTTCTGTAAGACCAAAATAGATAACTGGTGTGTCTTCCAAGTTACTGAATTCGTAGAGCTCTTACTTAGAGAATACTTAGCAACTCGTTACCTTTCTTACCGCTACCAAAAAGGATGGATTTTTTTTCCCTTTTTAAAGACTAGCATATGAGGTATCTGCTTTTTATATTGCAATTATAGAAATGTTAAGCTGTGTTAAATGACTGGTATGCAGCAATGGCAGGAAGCAGAAGTAGTCTGTATTGGTTCTGTTCCGTTCCATTCTGGAGTAGGTGAAAGAAAGTTTTCTATGTTGGATTAACACAAAGGTTACTGATAAGGCCTTCGCTGTGAGGGACTGTCTCCAACAGTGGTATGGTTTCTGAATTTAGGCAGAAAGAGAAAGCTTCATTTCCGAACTAAGAATTGAGGCTTACGGAGCAGTAACTTAATTAGTTTGGTTTTTATATTCTCATTTGATTTAGGGGAAGTTTTCATTAAATTTCTCTGGAACAAGCTTATGGTTAGTGACTTACTTTTTTTCATATGCTTTAAAGTAAGCTACACTTTGACATAAACTATTATTTTCTACTCGTCAGATAATATTTTTAAAGCTTCAGGTAACTGGCTTTTCAACTTTATACCAAAACCATAGTGAAGTGTTTTCTTGGGCAGATGAAGTTCATGCAAAAATAGGTTTCTACTTGAATGTGATGAATAATGTTTTCCTACAAGGAAAACCTTTTAGTGTGATAACTTGCTATAGGGCAGGAAAAAAAGTAGTATTGTTGCCTCTCCATTGTTTAGGCATGAATTTGGAGTAGAGTTTGAAAGTGTTCAGTTGGGTCTATTTATAAATTGATATGACCAGGATTTCTCTTTGATCGGTGAAGGGAAATGTTTAGGAACTGAGACATGATGTCTGCCAGCTGCTCAACTGTGTTTCTATATTACGGAGTTTAAAGAAATAAAAATCAGACAGTTTTATCGTCCAAGAAGCTGGCTAAAATTTTCTGCTGCGTCAGATCAACTAGGCTGTAAGTGCAAACCACTGAACTTTAAAAGGTCAGCTACTGGCAGGACTGGATCAGTTTGAGTAGTGACGCTTTACTGACCTACAAGAATTCTTTCTGTGATACCGGATTACCAACAATAAAAAAAAAGAATCCTTGCGCTCTGCAGTGCATTGCTTGAGACAATGCAGAATTATGTTTGCTCGAAGGTCTTAAATTTACAAAGAGATTTCATGGTGCAGGTGAGGTCTTTGTATCTGTCACAGGAAGAAGGTAAACATCTAAATTTCATATATAATGAACTTGTAGGTTTATGAGTGATTAGAGATCCATTTTCAGATCACTGTTTTCAGTATCTGAATACTATGACCTCTCAACAAGGATACTTACTGAAATAAAGTTTAACGTTGTCACATCAAGCAATATATTTTTTTATGATGACTTTTTAATTAGAAGAGGTAGTAAACAATCTGATACAATGGTTATACAGTAGTGAGAAAATTACATGGTGGTTTTTTTAATGTGTTTTTTTTTTTCAGGAGCTGCTTCCCAAAAATGTCAATCACAGTTGGATTGAGCGAGTGTTTGGGAAGTGTGGTAATGTAGTTTACATCAGTATACCCCGGTATAGAAGTACTGGCGATCCAAAGGGATTTGCCTTTGTTGAATTTGAAACTAAAGAGCAAGCAGAGAAAGCTATTGAGGTGAGTAATGGTGGTGCTGGTCTGTTAACATTCTTCCCGATTGTCACTTTGTGATACGGATGGTGTAGTCTTCGCTAGTTCACCGACTGAATCTTAGAGAAATTCCTAAAGTTATCTTCCTGTCTCCTACCCCCAGACGTCCTATCAATTCCACAATTCTTTAAAAGGGTAATTCTGTTGTTAACCTTGAGACTTTGTAGAAACATAATGGGTATTTTTTAGAGTAATTTAGTTGGCCACTCTTGTCATCTTTCATAGAAATGGAAATCTCTGTGTAACAGTCCAATGGCTATTAAATTTAATCAGACAAGCATGGTCGTACCTAATTTTCTGTCTTGAAGTGTGATTTGAATGTTTTTAAACACTTAGGTTTCAATATCATGATTATTGTGAAATAATGTGAAATCAAGCAAGCTCTGCACTTAAAATGCAAACCCCAACAACAACAAAAACCCCACATAAAGCCACACCACTGAAAGAGCTATGTATACCTCTGTATATATACCCTATACTGCTGGTTTTAACTTGGGTGGGGGTTCTTTAGGAAAGAAAATATACTAAAAAACTACTAAAAATTGTAACAGATTGTGAATGTTACTTTTTTTTAAGTTTTTGAATAATCCACCGGAGGAAGCGCCACGGAAACCTGGGATTTTCCCCAAAACAGTAAAGAATAAGCCTGTTCCTGCACTGGATACAAGTAACAGCAGTGTAGTAGGTAAGAGTTGATGAATTATTTGTATCAAGAAACAAACAGGTTTGTGCCTCAACTTCTGGAGAGAATTCCGAACTGCTGTGTTACTGCAGTCTAATCTCATGTTTCTTAAAAACTTTATAAAAACTAAAAATGTGTGTTAGTGTTTGACCAACGTAGGCTTAAGAATGAAATTGAAAAGCTGAAATGCCTTTTTGTTTTCCTGTTTGATAAGGAACTTCATTTCTTGTTTCCTGTGTGGCCAACTGCCACCATTAGCCATTGTGAGGCTGGCAGAGCCGCTTTCAGGCTACACCATAATCATTACCTGAGCATGTAGTGTTAGGGAAAGACAAGTTTGACACCCGTTGTTTGAGAAATATTTAGTATCGAAGGGAAAGATACAGACATAACAGTGAAATTATACATAAACATTAGTGCTGTTCAGAGGAGGTTGTAATCATCCGACATATTTCAGAGCAAACCTTGTGGTATTCTCTCTGATTAAGCTTTCTGTGAGAGAAATAAGAAAACTGTATTCTTGCCTTTCTTCCTCTCTGGAGCAGAAGCAGTCTATAGCAGCATGATTTTTTTTTTACAGGATATTTACAGTTCCACTTTAGATACATAATTACTTGTAAAAACCTGGAGGATACTGCTGAGAAACAAATCTTGAATTCGGGAGCGTATTTCCAGTAGATACAGTCTACTATAACTTACAAGGCAGCATCACGGGATTATGTTGCAACTTTGATCACGGAAATGTTTTTCCTTGTTTCTGATGACATAATTTCCCAGACTTCAGATATGGTTTTCTCACTTCAAGTGTAATGTTGAATCGTATATTCTATTCCTCGCTATTATCGCCAATTCTTTGTTACACTGGTAACTATTAGGACCAAAACATAAATCCAAAGCAAAGACATGCTTTCTAAACCCTGCTTCAAACCCTCTAAAGATAATCTCTACCAGTTAATACTGCATCCTGCCTATTACAACTTTTAAGCAAGTCAACGGTATTTAAAACAAAACTATTTTTTTTCCAGATGGTTAACATTCTTTAATTTAGTAGGTAAATAATTGTTTATTATATGAAGTGTTATAGTCCTTGGGCTGAGTATCTCACTTTATTCTCAGGATACAAATTGGCAGTCTTTTATTTTTTCTTGTCTTTGTTTAGCCTCGAAGGAGGATGGGTGTCTCTTCTCAAAGGCAAGTAAGGGATGACATTACAAAATGTCCATTTGTTAAGGAGAAGCAAAGAAGTTCAGCTCCTTTCTTTTTAATTTGAGAGCAAGTACTTCGGGAATCCTGTAGTCAAGCTGCCCTTGTGACCCAGGAGTCTTTCTCACTTTGGCAGCCGGAGTCTTATTTGCGTGGGGTTTTTTCCTCTTCTGCTTAATGCCTAGGAAGAACTTCAGGACAACATATTGCATGTCTCCTGTAGTTAGAGATGGCAGAGCCAGGCGTTTCATGTAACATCCCATATTATTGTGGCATGTGATGCCATGGTTGTTTACTTAGATCAGTTAATCTAATCTCGTTTTTAATCATTGGCAGTTTTAAATATTGTATTTTTAATACAGAAGAGAAGAAGAAGAAGAAAAAAAAGAAATCAAAAATCAAGAAAGAGAGTAATGTACAGGCAGCTGTAGAGACTAAGGAATCAAACACAAACACTACGACAGAGCAAGTACAAGTACCCAAGTCAAAAAGACACAGGACTTCATCAGAGTGTTCAGAAATGGAGGGGACCGAAACTCACAGGCAGCCCTCAAAGAGAGAGAAAAGAAAATGGGACAGAACAGAAAGCTCAGAGGTACCTTGGGAAAGCAGGCCGGGGAAAAGAAAAAGAACCAGCTCTGGAGATGGTGAGCCTTCAACTCCAAAAGTCAAGAAAACTGTTCAAAAGGATGAAATTCGTCCTGTGAAAGAAGAAACAACAGAAGCTCCGAAAGATTCCAATGGTAAAGTTTCTTGCATCTCTTTTCACTATTTTCATGCTTTATATTTGTGAATGAAATCAGATGGCAGATCTGTCTCTTAGAGATGACAGTTGGTAGACATAGTAAGGAGGGGAAAATCTAGGTAGAGAGAAAAGCTCGAGTTAGAGACACTGTTCTTTGAATTAGAAATCGTATTTGTAGTGGCCTAAGTTAAGTAAATAGGAATCTTGGTATGCTAGAGGGTCACAAGTGAGGAAAGGGGGGTTGCAAAGAACGCTGTTGGAAAGCATCAGGAAATGTAATGAGTGTAATACAAATGCATTGTTAGCGAGGGGACTTCTGGAGGGTGATGATTTATTAGAGTTTCTGTCTTTGAAAGACTGAAAACTTAACTGGTACAAGGTTGTTTTGCTTAGGTCAGTAGGTGAAAAATGGTTGACGTGGTGGAGGCATAACAAGGCCGGTTTAGGAATGTGATGTTCCCTGCTGTTAAATTTAAACCTGGTACTGAGTCATTCCAAGGAGATAAAAACTGCATGGAGGATAGGAAAGAACTTTCTCAACACTGAAGCAGGTAAATCTCATCAGAAGTAAAAATAGTTCACAAAGAAGTTAATATCCATATAACTCCACTGGAGTAAAGTATGCATTAAACACCCTAGGCAAATGGTGACAGTATGGGAATCTAGATAAGATTAAAATACAAAGAAAAAGCTGATGATCCCAGATTCTTACAGGAGATTAAAAAAAGGCAATAGAAGGATTAAAAGCTGCATTGAAATCACTTTTTGGGTTAATGAGAATTCACGATTAGAGGCTAAACTCAGGTAGTTGAGAAAGAAAATAGGTAGACTGATTTTTGTGGAAGGAATCAAAGAACCAGTGGTTACTAAACTGTTTGATGACAGCACTACACCGTATCTAAGTATCTGTCGATGTTAGAACTAAACACTTTTCTTTTGGACTTTCTAATGTAGACGTTTCTGCAGAAGAAGACAAAGACAAAAAAGACACATCACTTTCAAAGTCTAAAAGGAAACACAAGAAAAAGCACAAAGAAAGGCACAAAATGGGTGAAGAAGTCATCCCACTCAGAGTACTCTCCAAGTAGGTTCTGAAATGTGGTGGATGGGAAGGTATTTCTTGGGTTAGATGCTTCATCGCCTTTTGTGTAGGAGTGTTCCAGGAGTGTTCCATTTTCCATGGTTCCACAGAACCAATTTAATTTTTATTTGCAATGCTAGGTTAAGTGGCAAGATTGGGGGGAAAAAAAAAAAACCAAACAAAAAACAGCCAGAGCCACACCAACCAACCCCCCGCCACCCCCCCAAAAAACCCACGCAAAACAAACCCAAAAAATTACTTAAGTGAGAGATACCAAGGCTAATCCAGCTCGTTCCATTTGATGGATAAATCAAATCCATCACCTCCAGTCCTGGATTTGGCACAGGCTTGGTGGGCTCAACTGCCTTGTTCGTTCACAAATTATGTAATAAATCCACATGTAGGATTTACAGAAATTCTTGGTTTTTTTTAATGTGTGCACTGGGTCTCTGGGCAGTACAACTTTGCATTTAGTTTGATGTAGTTTTATCTGCCAAAGGCAGGTAGTGATGGCCTAATGGTAGCTTTTAGCGAGCCAACTTTTCCTTGCAAAACCTCAGGCGTTTGGAACATAGTTTTCTTTTGTTTAGCGTTTTCCTAGAGGATGTAGTTTTGTGAATATTTTCAAAAGTTACAAGTTATGTACTTTATTGAATTTTTATTGCTTAACAAGAAGTAATACAATGACTTCACAACATACGCAACCTTTGGAATATATTTTAATTCAGACTATTTAAATCTTTGTATGTCTGACAGTCCATCACCATTGCTAAAGTGCAATTCCAATTTTTATACAACAGAGTTGCATATTAGCAACAGTATTAGCCTGTAGCTGAAAAGTTTCCCACGTCTGACTTATTGCTGTGCAGAGGTCTATAATAATTCCGCCTGTAACAGTAACTGCAAATCACCAATTTACACCGGGTTCCTTGGTCCTGCCACTCCAGAAGCTTTCACAAAAATATTTGTGCCTCTAACCGTTGGGCTTTTAGGAGTCACCACAACTAAAACATGGAAGCACTTACTTTTTAGGCATCCAGCAAGTACCTCCATGTTAAAGTAGAGGGGGTCCTTGCCATCTTGCGATGCAAAGTTTTGCTTTACTTTTAACACTGAGGCCACACGTACAGTGCAAATACAGCTTTATATATTTCCTAGGAAGGAGGGGGAACTGTTTTCAGTTGAGGAAAAAGAAAAGGATTCACCACCACTAAAACATGGAAGCACTTACTATTCAGGAAAAAAAGCAAGTACATCCACATTAAAGTTGTGGGGGTCCTTAAGCTGAGACTAAAAAAAAAAACCCCAACCCCATAGTTGCGATCATGCAATAATAAAAAGAAACCCATACACATATATTACTGTAAGTAGGCTTCTCTGAGCTGTAGCCAATTTATAGAAATTGCATTCAAGAACATTAGGATCCACCGCCACTGAAACATGGAAGCACTTACTTTTTTAGGCAGCAGGTACCTCCATGTTAAAGCGAAGGGAGTCCTTTAAAAGTCAAAAATTGCATCAATTGTAAAGTACAGGCCACTGAAAACTTGTCTTGTTCAGCAACATTTAATCAGAGTGCAGCCAAAACCCTTCAGTTTTCTTCTCCCGCATGTAAAAATCTTGCGAGTGTAGACCAAAAATAAAAAGAGAAAAATCCCGGATGGTATTTCAGTATTGCGATCAGGATTCACCTCTACTAAAACATGGAAGCACTTACTTTTTTTGAATCACAGAAAGCACCTCCATGTTAAAGTAAAAGGGGTCCACACAAAAAAAAAAAAAAGAAAGCGGCGGTTATCAACGATGCTTGTCCTCTTGCACGGTGATTCTGAGACTACTGCATCAAATACAGAGAAAGAAAGTTTTAAATATTAGTTGACTGTAGCAAAGCAGGGGGGAAAAGAAAAAATAAGTTTTAAAAGAGCAGAAGCGTTGCAAATACTTGCCTGACTTATTCCCCGTGGTCTTCACTTGGGAGTCAAGTTAAGAAGAAGGAACTCCTTGAGCTTGTATTTATACCATACCTTGCTATGGAATGGTGCTGCCTTTTTATCTCAAAGAATCATTACGTGGGTCTTTTGTTATTTTAATGTCTTTGCTCTGTTGAGAATGTATGATCCTGGGTGAGTCTGGATGCTTTTTTGAAGTATACAGTTGTCAATGTTAACAGCTAAAACCATTACCACAAGATATCCTCCTCTTTAAAAATCCTCTATCAGCTTGTTTGATAGCACAGATTAGGGTAACAATGAGTCGTTCTCACAGTGGCACTGTAGGCATTGTGTTTCTGTGGAGCAAAGCTCTAGCTGTTTGCAGAAACATCTCCATGTTAAATGTATGTAAATATATAAATTGCTTCCATGTGGTGGTATTTTTTAACCAAAATGCATTTGAATAGTAAGGAATGTTCTTATCTCAGTAGGTTTTTTGGTGAGTTTAACCAGTTGTTGATTTTCTATCAATGATTTTTCTAGAAAATAAATGGCTGATTCTTAATATAGTAACACAGGAGCGGGTTCACTGAACTAATTCAGTGAATTCAGAGTTCGCTGTCTCTGAATTAACCCTGAGCTGAGTGCCTATGCGCTGTGTAGTTCCAGTAGAAAACACAGTTTACCAAGCTGTGCTGTATGCTTTTGGAATATCTAAAACAAATTTGGTAGTCGCCCTGTTTGATTGATAGGTTGATCTTGTTAGAACTTGCCTGGAGTATTAAAAGCTAAAGTAAAACAGTAAAAATGCAGATATTGTCAAGGCCTAATTTTACCGAAGCGGAGGGAGGTGTCTAATGGTAAAAATGGTCTTCACTGCTCACCAGCTTCAGCTATTTGTTAACTGTTTTAAGTAATACCCCTGAGTTTCTAAACGTTATTTTCTTGTCCACAACTGACATCCTATCTCTGTGTTGCCGCTTATAGGACCGAGTGGATGGATTTGAAGCAAGAATATTTGGCCCTTCAAAAAGCCAGCATGGCCTCCTTGAAGAAAACAATGTCTCAAATCAAACCTGAGCCTGTGGGAGAAATGGATACGGAATCTTGTGCGCAGAAAAAGCCTCAATCTGAAAATGACAAATGTAATCCTGTTTGTGGTGATTTTTGCCTTGTTTTATTCGTGATTATGGTACAGAAACATAAGTGATTTTAACACACTGGTCCTCCAGAAACACTGCAAAATGGTTTTATTTTCTGTATTGCTGGTGCTTTCTCTGAATGCCAAATATTACTAAAAGCAAACATCCCTCCTTTAGATTTGGGGCTAAAGTAATTTCAGCATAGCACTTCTTAAGCTTAAGGATCTTTTTAGGTAATTGTGACTGTAAGAGTCTCAGAGAGGGGTAAATCACGAATCAACTTTTTTGAGGATGTAACTTGGGCCTGATTTGCTTAGGCTTAACTATACCTGCCACAATTTACAGAACAATTTTGCTAAGACAGTCAAAAATGGTCTGAAATTGGGTTTTATCAGCCTCGTGGTTTAAGGCAGCTTTGTAATTATGCCTTCTTAGTTAAATTTCTACATTTTTCATAGATAGAATTGTTCTTTTTTGCTCTGTACTTAGCTAACTTCAATGCTGACATTGCATAATGCCTCTCTGCTTATTTGTAATCGCTCTTGCACTGAGGGTTGTACTGTTACCTGCTATTAACTGTAATCAACAGAATATAAATTATTCTTGTGAGGAGACCCTGTAGGTTGTAAAAGAACTTCTCTAAAACTCTTTTCTTGGAGATAGTTTCTTTTTCCTTTTTTTTTTTTCTCCCCCCACATTGATTTGACTTTGGGATCAGTCTTGATCTCAGAATTAAAAAAAAAAAAAGCCAAAACCCAAAAAACTTTATCTGCAGTAGCTTCTTGATGCTCCTTGATTAATGTCATGTTGCTTCTGTGCTTTCATAACATCTTTTAGTTTTTCGAACTAATAAATGTAAAACTTTTTATTGCCCCCCCCCCCTTCCCTTTTCAAATTGAGCAGCCGCCAGTGAGGATTCTGCCCCTCCTGCCAAGGCCAACACAATGGGGCCCCAGTTCGTGAGTGGAGTAATTGTGAAGATCATTAGCACCGAGCCCCTGCCGGGCAGGAAGCAGATCAAGGTAATGCCGTTGTAACCTCAGGGTAGCTGTTAGCCTTTCCTCTTACACTGCCCCCCAAACGTTTGAATATGGAATACAGTTTAAACAAGTCCTACTGATTTTTTTTTTATTACTATTTAATTTGTTTGGCCAGTAGCTGTGTACAGATTCTTTTTGAATACTTCTTAATGGTGGATTTTACAATGGCAAAATAGAGTCAAGAGGCTATTTGAAAGCAAAAATTCGCTTTTGGAGTGCTTCAAGCAGTGCCAAGTTTATAAATGAAAATAATGACAAAAATAAATAATGCTCTACACGATGTGTAGTTGTTTACAGTTTAAAAAGAGAAGCTGAAGACAAAGTGGGCGCAGTGTTTTGTATTCATCATGGTGCCAGGCATTCTGGCACAATTCAGATGAAGAAATCTGTAATAGTGTATTGGGGATTTTACTGTTAACAGGAATTTGGGTGCAAGAAAATGCTTTCTGCGTGAGAAAACAATTGCCCCCTTTAAGTCAGAAATTCACAATTAGAAAAGCTCGAGTGAGAGTGACAGCAGTGCAACTTGTATAGTACTTCATTATTCTTTTTTTTTAAGTGCTATTTTTCTCAATTTTAAAAGGTGTTAGGAATAATGAAAGTTACACATGTTAAGCAGAATATTTTCTTTTAAGGAACATAGCAGTTTTAAGCTGCATCCTTTTGAAATGGAAATATTAAAAGTTTTCCAAAGGAAGTAACAGGCTTTTTCCAGATACAGAATTTTCCATGAATGTGACACAGGACATTTTCTTTCACAAATTGCCCTTCTGGATGAATAACAACTGGAAAGAATTTGAGCAACTTTAACTCATGTTGGAATAAATGTTCAGACCACTTAGGACAATGAGAGAATGGTCCAAACTGTGAGTTCTGAGATGACTTATCAAACTACCTGTATTTATAACTGAGTAGTCCATTTGAAGTCACTGGCTGCTTTGCAAGTGTGTGAAGTTTAGTGTGTGCATAAATCTATGCAAGATGAGACTTCTCTCTTCCCGAAAACAAACTGATGATACGGTTTCAACTTAATCAGTCTTATCTGGCTGGGTGTATTTGTAGGCAGTTGTCTGAATGCTGGAGACACTGGGAAAATGTAGTAGTTGCCACTGTAAGTATTGAGGGCGCCTTCGACTGCAGTGTACACCTTACTGTGTGAAGTTAGTGTCACATGTTGTGGTCAGGAGGTAAGCTTAGTGTTCCTGCTGTAGCTGAGAACAAACTTTGTTTGGAGTTTCCAGGTTTTTTTTGTTTGAGTTTTAGGGAAGTGTTTCAGGGGAGACTGATGCTTTATGAAAGTAAAGGGGGCCAAAGTAAGGTTGGGGTGGCCTTTACCGTCATTAATCGTGTCTTTGGTTCTCATAATAATAGATAGGCAAAATATTTCACAAAATGCTAGCAAACAGACAAGGCAAGGTTTTCAGGGAGATGTAGAATTGCAGGATACAGCCGTAGTTTGAAGATGCAATAATCCTTAGAGTACACCAGCTCTTCTTGGGGGCAGCGGTGGAAGCTGCAAACTGTGTTTGACACTTAACTGAATTTTTCTCACCGTATTAGTTGCTTTTGCAAAAGGTCACGGTCTGACAAAACCTCGCTTTGTGTTCCCGGACTGTTGTAGCTGCAGCAAACACTGCCACAAAGCAATGCATCTCGGGCTTATTTCCTTAACAAACTTCCAGAATTGATCTGTATTTCTGTTTGTGTGGCGGGCTTAATTACTTCCACACCCTGGAAAGGTCTTTGCAGAGTAGTTTTAATATTATTTTAATGTTTTATTTTTTTTTACTTCACTGCCTCCATATTTTGCTATATAGGCACTTCTCAGAGATGGTAACATTTGCCAGCTCCGCTAAGCTGTTTGGGTCATTGTAGTTTTGCACGTAAGCATGACTTTAGAATAGCAGAATTAAGAGTGGAAAGTAGCTTTGGTTGGCTCTGAAATGATCTCAACAATATTGGCACTTAAGTTTTGTTTTAAGGCAGTCCTTGGTAGTGGAGGGTTAAAAGCAGTGTGTAAGTCTTGAATAGAAGCATCTTACTTGAGCTGCCTGCTGTGAACAAAATTGACTAGGAATGTGTGGTCTGAGTTAATTTCCCTAACAGCAGGTATTACAAGTCAAGTACTTCATCTGAAAGAGCATGTGTGATTCTTCTGTTAGTGGAAATTTTCAAGCAGAGGTCACTTCATGAAGATAGGAAGGGTTGGTTTACTACTGTTCATTTCTCAATCTGCCATGAATGAGCTTGCTTTTATATATTTCATGCACAGAATGAAGCTAGATCCTTTTCTGTTGGACCGATGTGTATCGATGTTGTAATACACAAATAATTTTTCTATTTTTAAAAAAGTCCATACAGATACAGTATTGCAATAAATGGGTAATTACTGATGCTCCATTAGCAAATTTATTCTTAGACAAAAAAAATGACATCTTCAGGAATTACTGCTTCAAATTGTTCTTAGAGGACAGGATGAGAGAGAAATAGATGATGTAGGCTCGTAAATCGAAATGCATTCTTGCATTTTCTTCAAATAGTCAAAACTATTTGACAAGAGATTCATTGATTAAATGAAAAAGTTCAGTTATTGCCTTCTACTTCATGACCTTTTTGAAAATATCAGTGATGTACAAATTGAATGGTCAAAAAGTCACTCTGTGTTGGTTGTTTTTTTTTTAAAGTCTGGTTTATTGTTTGTGTTCTCTCACACGCCTGGATAGGATGCTTTGGCAGTGCTGGCTGATGTTGCTTATGTTGACATGCTGGAGGGAGACACGGAATGTCACGTCCGTTTTCAAACTCCTGAGGATGCACAGGTTGTCATGAAATCATACAAAGAAATACAGATCAAAAACAACTGGAAATTCGAAGTTCTTGCTGGTAAGACTTCTCTTTGTTAATGGTAGCACAGGAGAAGACTTAAGTACTGTGAAAAGGATTGTATTGCACAGTAGCTTTATGGATATATTTAGAAATCTTGGTAGCTGGGAAAAAGACTGCATTTTTTTAATGTAAGTCTTACCATTTTGCTATTATAGGGAAATTGGTGAAACAGTGAATGGCTTTATGCCACTGTTCAGATAAAATAATTTTGCTTGCTTTTATCAACTTAATTCTGTTCTTTGAGGTGGATTTATTTACATCACATCTTTCTTTTTTCAGGTAATGCCTTTGTTTTTTTTAATTGTATTTACACTAAGATTTTTACTGGCTTACTTTGGAACTTCATCCTAATGTGTGTGGGGTTTTGTGTTGGTGTTCTTGTGTTTTGGATTTTGGTTTTGCTTTGGNCATTAGATTTGGACTGGTTTTCTAAATGTAGAGAAACCTCTTTATGGAAGCGAGGGGTAGAAGGGAGGGAAATCTCTCCAACTTTGTTAGTGTGTTGATAAAACTTCTAAATGTACAGAAACCAGGTGAAACATCCAGATGAGATTCTCTCGTTTACGTGTTTAAATATTTTACCACACTCATGCACAGATCCTCACGTAGGGCCCGGTTCCATGCATGCAGGGATGTAAACACCCATAAATATCAATTAAACATGGCAGAAGGAAGAGCTATAAAGGACACATTAACCTTCATGATAATATCAAAGTTAATTAAAGTTTCAGACTCACTGAAAGCTGCTAATGTAATTTGGAGATAGATTTGTCTCCAGTGTTCTGTGTTCCACAGATCCAGAAACAATTTGAAGGAGAGCATTTTACAGCTGTGTGCTTTGTGTGTGCTTGTCTCGGGTTTTGTATCCTGATACAAAAGAGTGTAGAAGTAGATTGGGAGCAAGTACCATTGTAAGACTTAGTAGACAACTTTTTTTCCAAACCGGTTCATTGAAATAAGAATGGAAAGGCTTCTGAAGAATGCAGAAGTGACTCACAGTAATGCTTTCAGCTTTTCTTGGTGGTGTGGCATAAGGTGAATATGGAGAATAAGAACACTGGAAGAATCTTGAATGCTCCGTACTGCAGGGACCAAAGTTTCCCCAGTAACACTTCACGTTTTAGAACTTGACTTTAAATGTCTTCAGCTTTTCATCTGACAAGACATAGTAATGGGTAGATGTTATTGTGATTGAATGTATAAATAATGCTCTTAAAATGTATGCAGAGTTGGTTCTCAGAATTATTAATTCCGTAACTTTTGCAGGAATCTTTTCCAAGATCACTTGGAAACTTCCCTGTAACTGAAGATTTCCCATGAGACCGTACAGCATTACATCACAAAATTCCCATCGTGATGGTTACAGCACAAACCAGAGGAAACAGTGGCAAACTGCTTCTTACTGCAAAACAGCCACTGAAAATAAATGCAAAATTTCCTCTCCTATTCCCCCCATGTTAAAGTTTTTCTAACTGCCCATGATGTTCCTGGTGTGTGCTTCTAACAATGGTTTTGATGAAACAATTATCTCAGTCGTTCTTACAGTATTTTTCTTGTTTGATAGTTGTTTGAAATTAGTCAGAGGTTGAGTACCTGAGTAAATCAAAGGATCTCTGAGTGCTATGGTGAAACTTCAGCTAAAACACAGCTCCTTCTGCTAATTACATGTGGAGAGTGGTGTTTGCGTATTTCCTCAGTTCTTGTTAGGTTTGTAAAACTCCTTGCAGAGGAAAACTCGGTTAAATACTTTGGCCATCCAGTTTATAAAATGTATATAGGACCTTGATTTAGGTTCTGTCCACCTCATACAGAGCAGAAACCTCTGTGTCAGCTCTAAGCTTCTTTGTACAGAGTTTTTCCTTTCCCTCACCTCGGTGTGTGTTGTTCAGATGTTGCAATGCTCTTTGGCTTCTCTGACTATGAAGTTTAAGACCAATGGGGAAATAGTTGTTAGGTTTCCCTAACAAGTATTTTCACATACATTTACTTTAGCTAGAAAAGATTTCTTCTTATCACAGCTGAAAACACTGCGTCTGTTTGTATTGAATACTTTTATTCATGTACTCAAATGTTAATTTGTTTTTCAAGGTGATCATGAACAGCGTTACTGGCAGAAGATTTTAGTGGACAGACAAGCTAAACTTAACCAGCCTCGAGAAAAGAAGCGGGGTACAGAGAAGGTAATATGCAAGTAAATTTTTTTCCTGTACAGCTGTGGTTGAAAACAGGACTCTATTTTTGTGTAGATCTATGTTTATCTGATACTTTTAACTTCTGGCTCTGTATTTAATTCAGTTAAATTGTTTTCTACGGACTTTGCAGTAGGGTTTTACAGCCACGAAATAACGTGTGGCTGTCCTGGTCCAATTGCAAGGCTTGTCTTTATGGAGACAGTCAGAGAAAGTTAAGGCTGTGACTAAAGGCATGAAGTTAATTTGTAAGCCAAATTTCCTTTAAAACCCTGTCTGGCTGAAAAAAATGGTTTTCTTCAGAATGAATTCCTTTTCTCATGATTTACAGCATTTTTTTAGTGTGCAGCTTTGTGGTACGGACGAGTGCTGGTGTGTTCCTAGTGTAGTCAAGAGTCTGTGCACCAGTGTGTCTGACCTGATCCAGACAAATCTGAACGCTGCGGCAAGCGTCCATAGCTGAGCAGCTTCCAGACCAAAACTGCCTCAACAACTAGTGAAATTTCTTTCCAGCCTTGACCTTGGGGTTCCTGTCAGGCCACGGTGTTGAGGGAGTGTTGCAATGAACTTGCAGGCTGCAATCTCCACTCCTGCCCCACAAGATCCTTCCAGGCCTGAAGGGTGCTTGATTAAGCCAGTCAGGTCCTTTACCTTGATAACCAAGCCAAAGAGTATCTCACAGACACTTTATTGGGAGGTTTACTTCACACACATTGCAGATAAGGTTTCAGAGTTGGCTTTAACCCGAATCTCTGTGCTGTTGCTTGCAAAACGTCACAATCATCTGAATTTAAAGTCTCTAAACTCACCAGAAAGTAATTTTGTTCCCTAGATGCTCCAGTGATGCACGCGATACCAAGAATTTCCTAGTTATTCTGTATATAGTTGAAAGAACCGCACTGACTTAAAGGAACAACAGTTGTACAGGTCAAAGCCTTGTCTTGTACAAGGCCTGTTTTGCATGTCTCATGTCTTTTGCCTAAATGTTCTTTCAGGGGTCCCGCAGACAAATGAGTCTTGTTCTTTTAAACAAAGGTATGCATAAAGAATTTCCCCAAATGACTCGATGTAATTTTCTTAGAAGCAGAAAAATGGCATTGGCTCTAGCCATTATTCTTTAAGCAGTAAGGGAATGTGAAAACTGTACAGCTTTAGAACCTTTTTCTGAGTGCTGCCAGGTTTTTTCTTGTTTAAATATACATTTTTTTTTAAACAAAAGGTACCACAGGGGCATTTTTAACTTGAATTTGGACTGTAGGTACCCTGCCCTCAAGTTTCTGATGTTCATCTTTTGAAGATTGGTATTTGTTGACCAAACTGGTGCAAAGTGACCAGTGATGTACCTCATCTAAACTTGCAAATATAAACTGTCTCAGTTCTGCCTAACAATAGCAGCAGCAAGGGTGCAAACTCCTGCTCCTCCCCCTTACCCAGCGCCTTGCAACACTGCGAGGTGTTAACTTCAAAGCTTAGTGAATACTATTTAAATGCTAACACTGTTAAGCAAAACATCAAGTAAAGAATGCCGTGCTGTAGTCAATAACTCTTAACCCTTTCGTTACTTTTTGACAGTCTGAATTCCAGAAACACAGACTGATAATAAGAAAAACAGTGTTTCTCTCTCTGTTCATAAATATTAATTTTAATAGCTTTTTTGAAAGTTTATCCGAAGCACTCACAAGTTGGCTTCTTTTGAAGGTCGCACTAAAAGAAAGGAAGCAATATAATGATTCATAATTAATCATGTACAGCGTATCTTTGTTGTAAAGATATATTTCTGTTGAAGATTTTAAAATCCCTTACAAGATCTCTATTTGAAGATGAGCATTTGCCCATTAGATGTTATCTACTTACAATAAAGACAGCATCCTATACTTTCTTTCAATTAGTGTTTAAACATAGGCATAAAAGCTAAACTCATCCAAGCTATATAGCTGCAGTGGTGTCAATGTGTTTGCAGTAATAACGACCGTACGTGTTGTTGTGTGGGCGGCATCACGCTACAGGCAGCACACGAAAGCACAGAGATGTCTTTGCCTGTAACTTCAGGCAGAGATTATTTTTTTTCCACGTGTTCCAAAAAGCGCAGGCTTACTCAGCTTCCCTGCGATGGTTCCTGTGGTTTGCCAGGATCAGGGTTAGCGATCACTTTGGGGGGATTTCTGGGGTAATACTTCTGCCCCCCCCCCCCCCCCC